>CAUYON010147180.1:0-23605 GCA_963573935.1 Arctocebus calabarensis | reverse complement strand
ATAAACTATGTTTTTTCCTTTACATACCTATGATAAAGTTCAGTTTATAAAATGGGCACAGTGGCTCAGTGCCTGTGGCTCAACAGGCTAAGGCGCCAGCCACATACACCTGAGCTGGCGGGTTCGAATCCAGCCCAGGCCCGCCAG
Source organism: Arctocebus calabarensis (assembly GCA_963573935.1). NCBI lineage: Eukaryota > Metazoa > Chordata > Mammalia > Primates > Lorisidae > Arctocebus > Arctocebus calabarensis. The sequence continues at coordinate 23,458 of CAUYON010147180.1, read as the reverse complement.
CAATGACGGCTGCAACCAAAAAATGGCCTGGTGTTGTGGCAGGCACCTGTAGTCCCAGCTACTTGAAAGGCAGACACAGGAGACTTGCTTGAGCCCAGGAATTGGAGGTTGCTGTGAGCTATGATGCCACCGCACTCTATCCAGGGTGACAGCTTGAGGCTCTGTCTCAAAAAAAAAACAAACAAAGATTAGCCCACATGACAAAATCCCAAAACCAGAGATGCTGGTGTGGATGTGGACAAAAAGGAATACTTCTACACTGCTGGTGGGAATGCACACTCCATCCTTTTGGAAGGATGTTTGGAGAATACTTAGAGATCTAAAAGTAGACCTGTCATTTGACCCTATAATTCCTTTACTAGGTATTTACCCAGAAGACCAAAAATCACATTATAACAAAGACATCTGTACCAGAATGTTCATTGCAGCCCAATTCATAATTGCTAAGTCATGGAAGAAGCCCAAGTGCCCATCGACCCACGAATGGATTAATAACTTATGGTACATGTATACCATGGAATATTACACAGCCTTAAAGAAAGATGGAGACTTTACCTCTTTCATGTTTATATGGATAGAGCTGGAACATGTTCTTCTTAGGAAAGTATCTCAAGAATGGAAGAAAAAGTATCCAATGTACTGAGCCCTACTATGAAGCTGATTTATAGCTTTCATATGAAGGCTATAACCCAACTATAGCACAAGAATATGAGGAAAGGGGCAAGGGGGGGCTTTTGGGGTGGAGGGAAGATAATTGGTGGGGCCACACCTATAGTGCATTTTAGAAGGATACAGGTGAACCTTACTAAATGCAGAATACAAATGTCTTCATACAATAACTAAGAAAATACCATGAAGGCTATGTTAATCAGTTTGATGAAAATAGTTTGGATTGTATAGGAAACCAGCACATTGTACCCTTTGATTGCACTAATGTACACAGCTATGATTTAATAATAAAAACAATGGAAAAAATTACTATCTTGAAAATACTATTTTTGTTAATTCAAAATCAGACATTTTAATTAAAAATTCTCACTTTTCATTATTGTACATATTGCTGGTGACTCCTTTAAAGGTAAATGTTATATTTTACCTTTTTTTTTTTTTTTAAGACAGTCTCACCTTGCTGCCCTTGGTAGAATGCCATACCATCACAGCTCACAGAAACTTCCAGCTCTTGGGCTTAGGTGATTCTTTTACCTCAGCCTCCCGAGTAGCTGGAAAAACAGGTGCTCACCACAATGCCCAACTATTTTTTTGTTGCAATTTGGTCGGGGCCAGGTTTGAACCCATTATTCTCGGTACATGGGACCAGCACCCTACTCACTGAGCCACAGAAGCCATCCATATTTTACTTCTTTCAGAAGTTTAACAGGTTATTTATTATTTTGAAATGTAGAAAACAAAAGAGTAAGAGACAATTGGGATGAAGACTAAGGTGACAGCATCAAAAACTTTAGCATAGTTTTCTGAAAACTTTGGTCATTTTAAGCATTTATGAGACACCTTAATATAATGGCTAGCAATATGAAATTGAAATTACAAAGACAAGGTCCATATTTGCTTATAGACACAACTTGGTTGATTTGGGGGTTTTCAAAAACATGTTTTTATTGCACTAACAAAGCAGGTTTTCAGAAAAAAAAATTTATACACTTACAAGAAAATCAAAAGAAGACTGGTAAGGTGTCAAGTTAAATTCACAACCAGAAACAATTTGAGGCAGAAAAACAAAAACAAAAACAAACTAAAAACCTAATAATAGCAAGAAAAAAATATGTATCATACAGCAATAAATAAATAAATAAAATAAAATAAAATAAAAGATCTGTACTTTACACAATAGAGTTAGTAGTAGCTATGTTAAGAGTAATGGCTAAAAATAATTGAACATTTCCTATTTAATAAATACCAGCATCATACTTGATACTCACCATCTTGTTCCATACAAATGATCTTCCTCTCAGATGGGTCCTAGATTTAGTCATATGTTATTTAAAGACTTAAGGGACTAGGTTTCACATAAGCTCTTAAATTACCAATGCTATTAAATATACATTTTGTCCAGTCCTTTTATTCATTCAATTTTGGATTGTGAACATTTTCTAAGTTACTAAAATTATACTTTAAAACTTTATGAACACAGAGTATGCCCATATAATCATATATTTATTATATAAATAGACCATGTTATATATAACTCATCCCAATTATTGATTACTCACCAGCATTGACAACTTTTTATTTATTTAAACTTAGCTAAATAAATAAATAACTCAAAAATTTTCATGAGCCAAGGCTCGAATAAGTATCATGTATTCATATTATTTAAACACATTTTACTTATATTTCCCCCTAGAGAATAAATTAAAAAATTTTAAATCCTCAAATCTGAATAATGAAATATAATTGTTCATTACCTTACCACTTTTATTGATTCTAGAATGGCAATTTTCCTTCCATGGCCAATAAAATAGCAGTTTTGTAAAAAAAAATTCCAGTCTCTCCAATTGCCTACTGTATACCACCTCATACCATTTATGACTGGCCAAGGGGGCCCAATTTGCAGCACAAATACTTTTGGAAAAAATCTGTATGCTCACCTCTTCCCCCTCAAAGTCCATCATCAAAGCAGAAACAGGTTTGACTCACTTTCTTTTCTTTCTTTCTTTTTTTTTTTTTTTTGAGACAGAGTCTCACTTTGTCATCCTTGGTAGAGTGCTGTGGCATCACAGCTCACAGCAACCTCCAACTCCTGGGCTTACGCAATTCTCTTGCCTCAGCCTCCCGAGTAGCTGGGACTATAGGTGCCCGCCACAATGCCCGGCTATTTTTGGGTTTTTTTGGTTGCAGTTGTCATTATTATTTGGCAGGCCCAGGCTGGATTTGAACCTACCAGCTCCAGTGTATGTGGTTGGCGCCCTTAGTCACTGAGCTATAGCAACTGACTCAGTTCTAAAACTGATAATACGTACACAGCTATGATTTAATAAAAAAAAAGAAAAAAAAATAAAATTGATAATATATAACTCCTTGGGAATATCCCTCAAATTAGTCTTTTTCTCCAGGGATATCTCCTTGATACTGAATTTTTCCACACTTCCAGAAGTTCCCTTAGATTTAAGAAGTCCTTGTGGTTCTATTTTATTCATTTATTTACTTTTTGAGACATCTCACTTTGTTGTCCTCGGAAGACTGCTGTGCCATTGCAGCTCACAGCAACCTCAGACTCTTGGGCTCAAGCATTCTCTTGCCTTGGCCTCCCAGTAGCTGGCACTATAGGTGCCTGGCTTTTTCTAGAGATGAGGTTTCAATCTGGCACAGGCTGGTCTTGAACTCGTGAGCTCAGGCAATCCACTCGCCTTGGCCTCCCAAAGAGCTAGGGTTATAGGTGTGAGCCACCACGCCCTGCCCATCCTGTTTTTTTTTTTTTGCAGGTTTTGGCTGGGATTGGGTTTGAACCTGCCACCTCCGGCATATGGGGCGGGAGCCCTACTCCTCTGATCCACAGGCGCTGCCTCGTCCCTGTGGTTTTAAAGTTTAAGCTAGGTGGACACTGATAAACTGAACAGACCTCCTGTGGCTTTTAAAAATAGAATAGTGGAGGATTTTCTACCTATGATAAAGGAGGGAGTACTTATTTTCTGTGTAATAATGTCTGCTGGAACATTTAAAAAAGGAAAGCCTTGATTTTTAATACCAACCAGTAGAAACATTTCTATTTTATAAACTCAGAGGTCATTAATATTTTTAATAATGACAATAGCATATAGAAAACAATTACACGTTTTAAAAATCATAGTTTACACCAAACTTCTTGAATTTAAAAGTAATTAAACAAGAAAACATCAATTAGATATCTATTATCTTTCTTGTATAATTACATTGTTTTATTACCCATATTATATAATTTTTGCCAAGCAGATTTAAACCCCATCTTTTGTTTTCCAGAAAAGGAAACTGAGAAGTGTTACATGTTTTGGACTGGAAGTGTGTTTTGAGAGGTTTGCTGCTGCTGACATTAGGTCCTCTTTATACACAGGTGTTCTTAGTATTTAATTTTTATAACATCCTGACCTATTAGAAACAGTTGAGCTCATGGAGATCTAGTTACTGAAAATTTATAATTGCAGTTGCTCATGAGTATTTTGTTTGTAATAGCCAAATCTAAACCAAACCCTGTTTTCATGAATACCTCCTCCCTGCTTTCCTCACTTTAAAGAAGACCAAAAAAAGGAAAACATGAAAAAAAAAAAAAAGCTGGTTTCCAAGGTAAAAAGAAGCCAGGATTACTCCACTTACTTGTGTCCAAGAGTGGGGTTACAACTGAAAGTGGTCTCCATTAAATACTCTTTAAATGCATACTTATTTTGCTCACCCTTTCTCTTACTTTTTCTTTTTTTGAAATAAACTATCAGTAGGTGATAAATTTAATTAACAAGCACTGTTTTTCAAAAGCATATTTCCAAGTAACAAGAACTTTCATGTCAGTTTCATACAGAAGAAGTTGTGCTGGATATGTAATTGCAATTTGGTTGGTGGGGACTTTTCTTCATTCTTCAGTGTCCTTATTCATGACTCTCCTTATTTTATTTATTTATTTATTTTGCAGTTTTTGGCCAGGGCCAGGTTCAAACCTACCACCTCTGATATATGAGGCCAGCGCCCTACTCCTTGAGCCAGCCTCAGGCGTTGCCCAACTCTCTACTCCTTTTGACATATTGTTTACCTTAGTTGGCCTAATGACAATAATAGCCTAATCCTATCTTTAATAAAATTCTACTTCACACTTATCAGTATAACCTTTATACCCATTGTCTGCACTGTCCTGCCCATAATCTCACTAATATTACAATCCTGAAAACAATTTTAAACATTACTTTAAATTTCTTCAGATAGAGTAGCAGAGGGTCAGAAGGATTATATCTACTCCCTGCCTTACAAAACTGGTAAACAAGTTAGGAATGCCAGAATTCTTTCTCTTCTATTTCCTACAATCCCTTCCATAGGCCTATCCTAATAACCACACTCCCAATGACGTCTCTTGAAATTCTTTTGCTATTTATGCAAAGAACACATGATTTAGCATTTGAAGACTAGCTCGTATTGATCTACAACGAATTGTTATACTTCACCTCTTAGATTTTAAACTCATCAAAGGTAAAAATCTTTTGTGCCAGTCTTTGCATACTTTGCATTAGTGGGCAAGGGTGGAGGCACCTTCTTGCTTCTACCTCCTGCTATACTTTTTAAATCTCAGTGTTTGATAGGTGTTAGTACTGCTCTAATCCTCAGACCCACAGTCCAGTTAATACACCCACACTTGCTGGTCTGCAGTGGGTCAGCTGATTCTAGTGTGGCCAATTTGCCTATGATTGCTCTTACATATAGCAATTGGATTTTAGGTTTGGTCCCACCTTGAGACTGAGCTAATGATATAGCTAAATCCCCTTTCAGGGCATGTTCTCTGGCTAGACTTTTTTCGACTTGAGTAGCTGTCATGCATGATCAGTGCATTGGTGTGGCATATTTAGAAGTGAGGGGGAAAAAGAGGAGGGCTAGTGACATACAGGACGATCTCTGCTTACAGAAATTCCAAATTCCTTCCTACTATGGGAGCCATACCTGTCCATGGTTTCCTATTTTATCCCACAGCCAGTAAACATTTCTAGTTTTCTAGCACTTTTTTAATGAAATGGGGAAGAGTTGTTTTATGATTCATCTTTGTAGTAGAATATTGATTTGATTACAGAATGAAGTGTTGATGCATTGTTGATGTTGCTTACTGTGATAAAGCTGTGAAATATTTGAAGGGAAGATAGATATTCTAAAACATGGCTTGACAGAAGAGCTAAAAAAATTTGTTTAGAATTATCAAAGGAAATCGTATTTGTTTCACCATGTTAGGAGAAGCTATCTCCTTTTGCCCAGAGCGGGTCGTCACACCTAGCGATAAAATGGCTGACCTAATCCAGCAAATGGGAAACAAATCTGAGTTGTACAGAAATGGGTTAATGGTTCTAATTCTCCATTGGTCATTGACGGGTGCACAAAAAGGAACTTGATTCCTATTGAAAGGTCTTTGTCATAATAGCCAAGAGTACTATTATGATGAACTTGGCTAGGTTTCAGAGTGCTTGTTCACAGCTGGCTAGGACGAGTCAAAAAAGATGCAGAAAGTTATATAACAAACAACTGCAGTTGCACTAAAACGCTCATTCTTATCAGTTTAGGATAGACTTATATCTGAAAGAAATTATCTTCTTAAAATAGTCCCTCAGCTGAGATTATGTTTTTTCAGTCTATAGCCCACACAGGAAGTTCTTATTACCAACAGCATGTCTGCAGACCTCCACCTAATTCTTATGTACCAAGAGCCCAATTTTCCTGTTTTAGTACAGAGATACTGTGAGCATTTGCCATCCTCTCTGTGTTATAACATAAAGCCTCATTTTTCACGATATGCAAGAATCACTGGAAGAGTAAAGTCCCTGTCTGGCCACCGTGGGAACCTTTCTATGCAGTGCAGGAAATTTTGATTGTCTGGTTTGCCGGGGTCATGGTGTTGCTATATACATTTTGTGACCGCAAAGGCAAAATCTTTGAAATGTTTGTTACCAAATGAGGTGCACTCCACACACAATACTGCTGACACTATTCCCTTGCCAGACCCTCCACCCCGTTCCTGAGCCCAATGGTAGGTTCCAGCGCCAGTTCCCAAGGAAATCAGAAAAAGGTGGCAGCCACTGACAGAGCCAGCTCCTCAGTAGCACGTGATGCAGGCGGAGTTTCCTGTAGCGAGCAGGCCGGGCCTTAAAGGGGCACTGCCTGTTCGCACCAGGCCATAGCAGTTGGAAATAAGTACTGATCCAGCCACTGTGTTTTCTCCCCATGTTTCCCTCTTTCTAGGCTACTGTGGCACCGAGTGAACTCTGCAACCGTCACAGTCCAGGTGCCCTAGCGACTGATTAGCACAACCGCCACCCAGCTATCCAAGATTCTATCGTTCTAGAAGCTACGTCGTCGGAGGGTGGGTCAGGCCGGCTTCTGTCCCTCGAGATAATACACTCTTCGCGGTGGAACCTTCCGAGTGCGCAGGCGCGCGGCCCGCCCCGTCGGGGCGTGCGCAGGGACCCTGCAGAGGTGGGTGCGCGCGACAGTCCTAGTTCAGCGGCCACCTCCGCCACGCGGTCTCCGGCGTCGCCTACGGGCCGTCGCCGAGGCTGGTCCCGCAGCCCACGCCATGTCGCGTTACTCCAAGAACAAGTACAAGAGCGGGGACCTGGTGTTCGCCAAGTTAAAAGGCTACGCCCACTGGCCGGCCCGGATAGAGCAGATGGCCGAGCCTAACCGGTACCAGGTGTTTTTCTTCGGGACCCACGAGACCGCCTTCCTGGGGCCCAAGTACCTCTTCCCCTACGAGGAATCTAAGGAGAAGTTCGGCAAGCCCAACAAGAGGCGCGGCTTCAGCGAGGGCCTGTGGGAGATCGAGAACAACCCCACGGTCCAGGCGGCCGACTACCAGTGCGTCCCGGGGCAGCGCAGCGCGGGCGGGCCCCAGCGGGAGCCCGAGGCCGCCGAGGGCGACGCGGCCAAGCGGAGCGACGCCCAGGGCGGCGGCGACGGGCCGGGGAAGCTGGTCGTCGATGAGATCCCCGCGGAACAGGCGAAGGACGACAACGACGAGAAAGGGCTTCGGAAGAGGAGCGCGGGGGACCTGCCCGAGGACGCCGCCAAACGGCCCAGGGAGGACACCCCCGAGGAGGAGGCGGTGGCGGAGGCCTGCGAGGGCCGGGGGCTTCCCGGCCTGAAGGTGGAGCACGAAGGCGCCGCGTCTGAGCCTGGCTGTGCCGGGGGGGCGCCTCCGGAGGAGCGGCGGATGGAGGTCGCCGCAGAGACAGGGGCGGAGGTCGCCGCGGAGACGCGGGCGGAGGTCGCCGCAAAGACGCGGGCTGAGGACGCCGCAGAGATGGGGGCAGATGTCGCCGCAGAGACGGGGACGGAGGTCGCCGCAGAGAAGGGAGCTGAGGACGCTGCAGAGATGGGCGTCGAGGGCCCGGGGTGCGGAGATCGCGACAGCCTGTAGTCAGCAGTTGTTTCCAGAAGAGCCCTCTGCCCCGGTTCCTGCTGTGGCCTGGCTGTTTCTGGGAAATCTGGCCTTGGCCTGCAGACTGGGACTGCCTTCCCCACCTCCACCTTCCCTCCTCCTCTGTTCCTCTTCCTCTCCAACCGGGCCCTAGGGCCTCGACCTGGACGGGGCAGGCTAAGGCCACTCACCCCTGTACCCCCAGTGCTCCTGGGATCTGGGCCTCTCCTCTCCAGAATGAAAGGAGGCCGCCATGCCTGGAACTGTTTCCCTGGGCTTCTGTTGGGGCCTAGACAGGCTGTTTTGTACGACTGCCATCCCTCCTTCTCTCCCCCAGGCATTCTGGACTTCTAGGGGTAGGAGACTGGATGGGGTGGAGGATAAAGAGCAGGGAGTCACTTCTAGGGCCTGGGAGGAACAACCTTCAAACTGGGGAGGGGCAGGTGGATGTCGTGGGGAGAAGGGTGACAGCTTTCTGAGCTCCTGTCCCCTCCTCCCGTGTCTGTTATTTCAACTTTGTATGTTCAAAGAAAGTGAGACAGTTTGTGGGGAAGGCCCTCCTTTCCATAAAGTCTTTGACCAAGGAAGTTCTGGGAGCTGTCCCTTTGCCATTGGGGGTTTCCAAGTTGTTTTTGAGATCTGAAGGCTTGATTTTGGTGAGAAATAATCTATGCCCATTTAGATCTCTGGGGCTACAAACAGGATGTGCGGGGGAGATCCCTGGCTTCCCCTTTCCCTCCCTCTATGCCTCAAGGCCACTCTACCATCATTTCTATCCCTCAGACTTGAAAAAGAACACATATTTTAGACGACCTTTTTATTAAGAAATTCCAAATTAACAACTTTCCCTGGGTGTGCCTCCACACTGCCCCCTAGCTCTCCCATTGCTCTCCCTATTTCTGAGATGAACTGGAAGGCTTCCTTTCTGCTTGGGGGTCTGATGACTTTCTTTTTGTAGTTAGGACTTCCATGTTCCTTGTAGGGTCATTTTCCATCTGCATACCCCAGCTGGTCCCATAAGTGTTATCACTAGATTTGATATGTAACCTACTGAGAGGACAGAAGAACGTGGATCCCCTCCAACCCTCTTAGTGGTCTCTATGCCTTTCTCATTTCTTTCACCACCACCCCCCACTCCTCTCCCTTGGGCTCTGATGAAAAATTGTTGGCTGTAGCTTTGAAAGTTTAGATCTGAGAACTTTAGACTATTTCAGTTCTAAGAAATAAAATCCATTAATTACTTTAAAACAAATCTTTGTCCTGTTCCTTTGGTTTCTGAAGAATTGGCTCTTATCTATAATTCTCTTCTATACATTCTATGTTAAAATACATTATTTGTAATATACAGAGATGTTTTAGAATTACTGAGAGACACCTTTGTCACCTTAAGACCTGTACCTTTGACTCCAGCAGTGATAGTCACTACCACTGATTGGAATGAATGGAAACCAGCTAACTTAAAACGTCTGGATGATGACAAACTGGGCGAATAATTCAGTTTCTAAGGCTCTAAATGCTGTGCCAAACTTAACTGATTTGGAGAGGATTAAGGATGAGAGGATTGGTCTTTATATTTATTTTTTGCTTTTCCAGATAATAGTAACTCTATTTGCCTTCTTCATGAAAATCAAGAGTTACTTTATACATGAAATTTAAAAAAAATGCATGTATAGTACCTGTAGAATATTTCACATGGTTGTAGTGGTTTTATGCAACTATCTGGGATATTTAAATATACTTTATCTTAATGATATGGGAATTTCTTCTTCAGTAGGTCTTTAGTCTCGGTAATTTGAAGAATGAACCCACAGAGCACAAATCAGTGGTAAAATAGGATTTTATTGCACAGAAAGGAATACAGAAGCAGTAAAAAGGTACCAGAGCCTCTGGTAAAGGGGAAGATCCAAGTGGGAAATCTCTCACATGGGCCCTTTGTCTGGAGGGGGGAGGGTCCGGTGGTCCATTGTCCAGAGAATTACATTTTGGCTAGGATTAGTAGCCAAAAATTACATTTTGGCTTCCATTTGGTAGGTGGAAAAATAGCCTTTCAAAGTTGAATGCAGTCCTTCCCCTAGGGCAAGGTTATTAGGTCTTTGCAGTTTTTGTCTCAGGGAAGGGATTAGGGTGTGGACTCCCTACTCATGGTGGAACCACCCAGGAAAACATCTCAGGCTGCTTTGTTCATGATCTTGTTAAAGCCCAGAGGGTGTGGCCTGGAAAAGGCAGCCTATTTGTGCCTGGAAATGGGTATTTGATTTCTGAGCTCACCTGGGCCTAAAGAATGGGGAATCCCTGTCCAACCCTGAGTGGTGGAATCCTGTATCAATAATGACATTTTGGGGGGGAGGGGTCCCAATTTCTGAATTTTATCAACACTGCATTCATACAAAGGCCTCAGTAAATATTGGAGTCCTTGTAGAACATGCTAGGGCATCAGCAGCCAGCAGAGTTGTAGCTGAGGATACACTGCTTTCTACCCTGTATGTACATCGGATGATTCCTTGTTTTTCAACTACCTAAATCACAATAATATTAATACTAGCAATTACTATTCATTGAATGTTTACTATGTGATGTGAAGAATGGCTTCCTTTGCAAAGATTGAAGGAAGCCATATCTTAGCAATAATCTGGAGAGGTAGGCATTTGGATACAGATTTTCCACTGGAAGAAGCTCTATTTCAGAAAAGTGATTTTTCTGCATTCCACAGAACACTCATGACTCAAACATAGATTTTAATAGTCCAAAGCCTAAGCTCTTTTTACTGAATTGTATGTTAAAAAAAATCACGTAAGATGAAATCAGAAATTAATGAAATAGCTATGTTAGTACTGGTAACAATCATGGCAATAGCCATGATTGAGTCTCTGAAGTGTACTGTGTTTGACACATAATGCTTTTATTAACACAACTAGCCAGTTAAGTAGCTACTATTATCTCTATTTTAGAGCTGAGGGAGCTGAAGTTCAGAAAATGATTTTCAGAAAGTGATTTTCCCAAGGTCATACAACCAGTAAATAACAAAACCAAGATTCAAAGACAGGTCTTTCTCATTCTAAATTATAGGTGCTTTGTTTCATTATATTTCATTGATTCCTGTTGAATGAAACTTCCTGTTCAGTGAAATGGAAGTATTTATTCTCCTTTGCTATTCTGAAGTAAACATTTAGAAGGTTGTAGGGCAAAGAATGTATTAACTGTTGCTAGTGGGTGTGTACAAAAATCATTTGGGGCACCTGACAATTGTTTTGTCTAAAAGACTTGGTGAAATGATGGAGACGATTGCACATTCAATATTATCAAAGACATATGTGACTCAAGGAAGTTTAAATATGGGTCGGTATGTTTGCCACAGGAGGGCATATGATTTTGATAAGGTTTTTATGGAGGCACATCTTCTGAATTGATTCAGTAACCTCAAAGATAGAAAATGAAATTACTACCATTTGAATCTTGGTCCTTGTATTGTTTCTTTCCTTCTTATTGTGTTTCTAATGTTGAAAATAGAAAAGGTAGTTGTTATTAGGAAGCAGCACATACATTTGCCTTTTTGGTGACTGCAATGTTGTAGTGAAAATGGTAGTCCAACTAATATTACATCTAAAGAATTATACACTGAGTTGCATAACACATTCAAAACCCAATAAAGAAAGGAAAACATGGAAAAAGTCTCTGCTTTGGTGCTTAAGAGATGTTTTTTGTATGGGCCAAAAAAAGAAAGAAAAGAAAAAATGCCATTAAAAAAAATGTCTTTAGTAGAAAACCCCCAGTAATTCCAGTGCTATTTTTTGTTTTCCTCTGAATAGCCTATGTCTCAGTGACAAAATTACAGATCAAGGATTAGTTACCTCCTAGAACAAAGAGTGCCTCTCTTTGCTGATGCTGTCAATTATCCAAACATGTTCACGAGTGTTTTGAAGCTCTTGTTTAAATGTTCCTTATAAATTTATGCTTATTGTGTTGTCAGTGATTTGTAGACACTGTTAACATACTATTGTCTGTAAGGCTTTCAAACTATTTGGTATTTCGCACAAACACCCTTTTGACAAGGGACTAAGAGGATTGTAAATTTTGTTGCTATCTTTTAGTCCGAATTTACCTTTCCCCTGCTCTGCAAATTCTCCTTAGAGGTGTAGACTGCACTCTGTCATACCTCCATTTCACTTTTTCTGAAAGTAGAGTAGATATTCAGGGCACACAGGGGATTTTCTGTTTACTTCATCATCAACATTCTGTTGCCAACAAAGCTGCTACACATGGTACAGACTCACGCAACACCCCGTATTTTGAGAGAACTGCCTCCCTCTTCTGGGATGGGACTGGCCAGCAACCACTCACAAAATGCCCCCTTCTCCGTTTGTGTGTTCTTGTACCACACTGTACTCAGACTGATCACATTCTAGTTTCCTGTGTATTATTTGCTCTTCCAGTCGGAGGACTTTTTGCTTTTCCGGAGAAGGAAAATATGTTTCATTAATATTTCACCTCCACTCCCAAATATGCCACAATAAACTCACAATAGACATTTTCTAAATGTTGAAGTTTATTCCTTATAATTGTGGCACTGGAGTGAAAGTCATAATGTGATGTGGAATATATTCTGGCTTGGGGAGAGGCAGGATAACTTGGCCTGTAGACCAATGACAATGATGGGTTGGGTGACTTTGTGTCCACTCACTTAGCTGTCCATATTAGGTGACTTGAAGACATTGACAGTTCTCAGACCCAGAGAAATCTCCCTCTTGATGCCAAGACAATGCTGTATATTTCATACAGATCTTCCCATGAGTGGAGTAACTTGTCTTAGTTAAACCACATATAGGCACCATTTCCACAATTAATGGGTTCCCAGGTAGGAAAGGGAACATTCTAATTGTTTCCTTTTTCTCACAGAAGCCATGTATTAACCATTTTTAGCCAAAAATTTGAAATAATAAAAAGCGTCCTCTTATGGTATAGACACCTCACTTGTTATAAACACCTCTCAGAATTTAATGTGTTTAAAAGGAACAGTATCTATTCACCAACACAATATGGTTGGCCCTAATTTCACAAGCCAACTATCTGTCTTGGATATGAAAACTTATCTTTCTCACTGCTGGTGGAAAAACTAGACTTTGAGATCTCTAAAATAGAGACATTCCTAGTGATTTTCTAGAGTAATTCTGACAGCAGGAATTTTTTTCTGGTGCAGTCTGATTTTACATTAAGCTGCAACTTTACTGAAACAGTGTTGAGAATGTCAGAAGAGACAGAAAAGATCACAGCAAAAGACTCTGAATGGCCAGACACAGCCTAGGCCTTATGTTGACTGATGGGAGTCCTGGTCATAGAATGGCCAATTTTAGGCATGGGGACCAGCAAAAAACAAATTTTACTTATTTCCCTGGCCTGGGGTGTGGTCAGTGCCCAATGACTATAGGTTAGTTGGTGAATGCCCTTCTTTTTCTTATTTTTATGCTGTTAAGAAGAGTTATTCCTTCTGCTCCGAAAGCATATAGCTCTATTCTTTTCTTCCTCCTGAGCTAGCTTTCCTTGAATTACTGTGTCAGAATTAAATATCCCTCCAGTGTGTCCTCATAAGACCCTGGTTTTCCCTACTAAGGGAACACCAGCATACTTAACTCTCCTAATTTATTCTTTTACTCCTTTTTATCAGCTGAAATGTTGTGCATTCTATATGAACAGGGGTGATGATCATTTTGCTTATTCATTTTGCCTTGTTCATATTAAACATTGGATAAATGGTTGTTTATAAAGAAATGAATGATGCATGACTAAGCTTTGTTTCTCACTCACCCTCACCTCAGCCTAAATGAAAAGTGTGGGAAGTTTTGCTGTGCCTAATAAAACATGGTAAGGGGAGCAAAGTTTTTGTTTGTGTGTTTTTTAAATGAGTGTGTACCATTGATTAGTCAAGATTATTTTGTTATATATAGGTTATAGGTGTTGGTCTCACAAAATAACAGACCTTAGCAAAACTGAAGTACAAGGAAAGTAAATCAAATTATCCAAGGCTGGCCTCTGAATGTGAGTGTGAAGCAGCATATCAAATACAGCATTCATGGCTCGGCGCCTGTGGCTCAGCGGGCTAAGGCTCCAGCCATGTAAACCTGAGCTGGCAGGTTCGAATCCAGCCTGGGCCCACCAACCAACAATGATGGCTGCAACCCAAACAAAAAAAATAGCCGGACCTTGTGGCGGGCGCCTGTAGTCCCAGCTACTTGGGAGGCAGAGGCTGGAGACTCGCTTGAGCCCAGGAATTGGAGGTTGCTGTGAGCTGTAATCCCACGACACTCTATCCAGGGCGACAGCTTGAGGCTCTGTCTCAAAAAAAAAAAAAAAAAAAAACAAATACAGCATTCATCTGCTTAAGTTATTTCTCTCTTTAATAATTAGACATATCAATATCAACTTCCTTTAATGTAGGAAGCAGGTTGGTAGTATCTGGCTTTGGAGCCAAAACTTAGATTCATATTCTGGTTCCACTGTTCAAGAGTTGTGTGAGCTCAGTCTCCCTCATCTAAAAGCTATGATAAAGACTTTTCACATGACAGGTTTGTTGTGAGAGGCAAATGTGCTCATATCCATTACAATGTCAAGCACAGTACCCAGCACAACATAGGCATGATATATATGTTAATTCATTTTCCTTCAATGTAATCTGGAGAAGCAACCACAGCCCAGCCTATCACCTTTATTTAGGAAAACCCCTGTATTTAGCCTATCACTTTTATTTAGCTTCCCTGTTGTGATACACATATCACAAATGCAAGATCCACATCACAAGGCGGGATAGATTTAGTCTGCCCAAACACAGAGGGAAACTGAAATTGTACTCTCCCAATTCCTCATAGTGCTGTTCAATATCTTCTTTAAATTCCCATACTGGTAGTTGAGTTACTTTGCACGGACATATCCAATTTGAAATATTCCTCTTTTTGGAATGACTCATCCCTCCTGTGGCCAGGTTCATTGCTCCTGTTATTTCTGTAGGATTCACTCACTGTTTTCTGGTCGGCCTTTATTAAATGCATTACATTGAGTATTTTGCATTCCTGACTTTCTTTCCAACTATACAAATAGTAATTGTATTGCTCTAGTTATTTCTTGCTTCCTTTGCCCTTTTTTTCCAATGTACCTCTTTTTTCACACATAATTTTAATGAGCTGCCCAACTCGATTACTAAAAGGCACTGGAGTGTTACAAGGGGTTGACCATTCCTTCCAGAAACTCTCTCAGATTTCATGTCCTCTTGTGATTTACCAAGTGTCACTTAATTTTTCTTTTCCTTTCTTTTCTCTCTCTCTTTTTTTCTCACACCCCAGCCACTCTTCATCACAGTCATTATCCACCTCTCTTGGTGATCAACTTAACACTTCATTAAATAATATGTTCAGCTCAGCTCCTTCCTCACTGCTCCTCACATGTCAACAAGATCTGCTTTTCCCCTTTCATTGTGATTCCTCCCGGGGCTCAGAATCTGTCAATCGTTGGCTCTCTTCTTGGTGCATTTCTTCATCTGTTCTTCCTCAGCAGCATCTGTGTCTCAGCCTGTGCTTCATTACCACCACTGCTGTCTTCTTTTCCCTCCCTTTTTCTCTCCTTGTTTTTACCTTCACATGTTGGGACATAGCACTGATTTCAGTCAGTGAACTCTTGGATGACTGTACCTCAAAAGGTCTTTTAAAGGAAAAGCAAAAAATAGGAAAAGATAAGGCTAACAGTTCTATTGTATGAGAGTCTCATTTTTTCTTCTCAAATATTAAAATCTGCTAAATTATTAGAAGCATAATGACAAATTTGCTTTCACTTTTCTTGGTTTGTTAGAGGTGGAAACTCCACCAGGAAGGGAATATGGCTGCCTTGCAGAAGGGCCAGCTACAAGCCCCAGGAGAAGGCAGGAAATGAGGCAGACAAGCCAACTTCCCTCGTGAAGCTTCTATTCCATGCAAAAGGCAGACAGATAGGCAATGAATAAATAAGGTCACTTCAGAATGTGATCACAGAGTGTGACAAAGAATGACTAAGTGAGCAATACATGTTTTCAATTATTTTAAAATTAAATCTTGTACATTAGAGAGCTTTTTTCTTAATTTCAGAATATTGCAGGGAATGTTTTAATTCCTTCAATTGCTTTTGTACAGTTTGAGTCAAAGCTATAAGTACATCCATCACTCGTATAGTGGGCATCTGTTAGGTGATTTTACTCATCCCTTCTTCCCCCCACCACATGCTTGATTTTCTGTTCGTTTTATTTCAATTGTGTATGGAAGTATTGATTGATTAGTTCCAATTTAATTGTGAGAACATGTGGTATTTACTTTTCCATTGTTGTGATGCTTCACTTAGGAGAATGGTCTCCAGTTTCATCTAGGTTGCTACAAAAGATATTAGCTCACCAATTATTTTTCTTTATGGCTGAGTAGTACTTTATGGTATGCATATATTACATTTTACTAATCCACTCATGTAGTCATGGGCACGTGGGTTGATTCTACGTCTTTCTGATTATGAACTGTGCTGCAATAAACATTCAAGTGCAAGTGTCTTTTAGATAAAATGACAGTTTTTTCCCTTTGAGTAATATCCAATAGTGGGATTACTGAATCAAATGGTAGATCTATTTAGTTCTTTGAGGTATCTCCATAGTACTTTTCATAGAGATTGTACCAGTTTGCAGTCCCACCAATAGCTCTTAAGAAATCTATGTCTTATTTCATTTTAACCATTTTAATAGAACATGGTGCGTATGTTGTACTGTAAATTCAAGGAGCTATTACCTATAACAATGGTTCTCCATTTTTTTTAATGTGTGGACAAAGATCACAGAGACTTTCATGCCCATAAATGACATGAAACAACAACAAGGGCACTGATTTATTGATTACTTACTATGTGCCAGATATATGTCTAGAAGCTTTGGATACATTAGTAAACAATATATAAAGAAATATAAACATAGTTTCTGGCTTTTGGCGCTTCCATTTTAGTGGGTGGAGAAAGACAATTAAGAATCAACTTAGTAAATAAGAAATTTCTATTGTATGTTAAAAGGTTATAAATTCCATCAGAACAAAAAAACAGAGCAAAGTAGGAAGGGCTAAAGAGTAGCCAGCAGGGTTGTGTAATTTTAAATAAGACAGTGAAGGTGGTGGCCAAGTTCATGTGAGTACCTGAGGTTCTCCTTTCTTTTCCCTCAAGTCATCACATCGGAAAGTAAATGAATAGAGAGGCATCCTTATGAAGATGACCTCAAGCCATTACAATTGGTAAAATATAAATAATTCACAAACTTCAGAACTTTATTTTTTATGATATATTACCCATGGCGCATCTCATAGCCTGGAGACACACAAATCCTGTAATATTTGAAATAAAAATGATAGCTTGGTACCACTTACTTGCCAATTTATCACATACAACCATGCCACACAATAATGAAGACCAGAGCGTGTACTGTAATAAAGACCAAGATTTTACCTTTATGTTACTTAATACTTTGTGTGCTTTTTTCCTCCCCATATAGAAACTACTCAACCACAGGGATCAGGAAACTTGTTTCTCCATATCTTCTACAGTGTCAAACAGAGCTTCACAAAGCATTACCCATTTCTACTGACTAAATATGTCAGTAGAAGATGTCAACAGCACACCTCAGCTTCTTAAGAGGATCTTGAGATAAGTTCCAAGTTATGTATGAGTCATGGTAGGGAATGGGTGCCCGTGTAGCTTGATGGAGTATTTGTGTGGCACACTGTTATTGCATGCCTGTGTTTTAAGGTTTTCAAGATAGGTATATTTGCAGAATCCCTCCTTACCCCGTCTTTATTAGCTGTTGTCACTTTTAAATACAAAATGAGTGAGTCACATTGAAGTATGGGGGATGGGGAAGTATATGTGTGCAGGTAGGAAAGATTCTAAAGACAAATTTCTATTTTACAATTCCTATCAAGGTCAAGTTTTTACTTTGATTGTATAGCAATCCTTCTAGATTAAATTTCTTGCCCATTTTAAATCATTTTCGATTTTGAGAGCCTTCTCCATTTTTTTTTTTCTGGTTCAGAATCCAAATTGTTGTTTCATGACAGGAGCAGAGTTTACAGCTAGTATAATAGATATAAATGAAATATGTTCTTGGGGTCCTACATCCTATCCAGCCTTCCAAGGAGTGGCCTTGTGAAGTCCTGGCTTTTTGTAAAATATAACTTGAAATGCCAATACTTTAGATGAGTAATATTGCCAAAATTAGATGAAGGTGCAGAATGTGCAGAGATAGATTTAGGATAAGTTAAAAGCCTCCTTTCACAATATAAAGAAAACTCACAGTTTAGCTATTTCTACTTGGTTGGCACTCCAAACAACCGCTCACCTGTTAACAGGTGTTGCCATTAGCTCTGAATGTCACGGCCTTGAAAAAATATCCACGTTAAGGTCCCATGGTAAGGCAGAAAAAGTAATGAACATACATCGGAGCTTTGGGGGGCCACATCACTTAATGAAGTAGCTGAGTACCCACCTTTTATATTTCTTATGGCTGTCAAGAGAAAGAAAAACCCTAACTGTATTTTAATTACGTTGATACAAATGTTTAGATGCCAAGAAGATATAATTTACTGCCAATATTCAGCAATATTTTTGACCCTGTGTGTTTCAAAAAAGAATAAGAATGATGAAAATGATATTTCACAATCCAACCGCTCAGTGTGGAAGGATTAACACAAAAGAAAACACACTCTAATTTCTCTTGTCCCATCTTCACGTCCTCAGGAAAAAACCCGTTATATCAGCCCTCAGAAACAAAGTCTATGCAATGAAAGAGGAAAAAAGTCTGGCTATTTGATAGTAGTCATCTGTGAACTTGTCAAAGAGAGTCCCTCAAGGCTGAATATAAAGAATAATGAACAGGGCTGGACTTGGTGCCTGTAATCCTAATACTCCAGCATGCTGAAGCAGGTGGATCACTGAGCTCACAAATAAGAGACCACCCTGTCTCTGCTAAAAATAGAAAAACTAGCTGGGCATCCTGGAGGGCACCTGTAGTCCCAGCTACTTGGGAGGCTGAGGCAGGAGGAGGATTTGAGACCAAGAGTTTGAGGTTGCTGTGAGCTATGATTTCCTAGCACTCAACCTAGGGTGACTGAGTGAGACTCTGTCTCAAAAAAAAAAAAAAAAATCCTTAATAAATAAAAAAAAAAAAAAGAATAATGAGCAGATTAAAAATTGTAGGGGGCAGTGAATCCCAAAGCATATCTAAGGCATAGCTTGCTATATGTCTTATCACCCAGCGTCAAAGAGAACCTCCTGTAACCAAACTGTATATTGATGAATCATTTTTTCCCTAATCTTGTGGGACCAAGACGGACACTTAATTTATCAGTTTTGAAGGAAATAGAAAAGACTACACCGCAGATTGTCAGTGACAAGATACCTCATGCTATACGTGGAGGGCTGTTTAGCTGTTAATATAAATAGATGCCCCCAAGAATTATATCACAATAATAATTAGTGCTCCATATATCAACTGGGCTTCTCTCTCTGCACTTTTGCCTGTCTGGCTCAGGGGACAGACAGTGGTAGATTGCTGCTGCCTCCACCACCTCCCTTTAATAATGGTCATTATTCATAGCAGGGCTCCGGAGGTCACTAGCTTGGTCTTTGTGCAAAGGACCCTACTATTCATCCTGTATCATCCTCCAGATTGTTAGCTATGGCAAAGGGCTTAGGGAACCAGTTTACGCTTTGTCTATGAGATGTAGATTTGACCTTGTGTTGTCCTTCTGTGTCTTCTATGATCTCACAAACCATAGACGTAAGACTTTCAAGCAGCCTTGTAAAAAAATCTCCAACTGTGCTTTGGTTTTGAGTTTAAATCATAGTATTCCAATCATTTGTTGGTTTTGCTATAAAGATGCCTGGGGCACCCAGCTGCAGCTGAGAGGGCAGACTTGTCATTGTTAGTAATTAGAAGGAGCCTGGTAGTGATTCAAGGTAGCTTGGAATTCATAAATTTTCTTTTTTTTAAAAAAGCCAAATGTGTTAGTGAGATGTAGTTTGCTGAATTCATTATAGCTGCGTGGCTGTCTTTTTAACCTTGCTGCCCTGCTCATTATACATGCAGTCAGTCACCAAAGACCCTGCTTCCCTGCTGTGCTCCTGAAGCCTGATCAAATGCATCAAATATTAGATGAATCTTCTGGTCTTCCTCTCTGTTGGTAACCGCCTTTTTTCAGCTACATAGGTATAGCTATAGATCGAAATAAATGCCCAACATTTATTACTGTATGTGGGCTACTGCTTAATAGGCACAGAATAAATGCCTAATGAGTTAATATAATAAATAAATGATTAAATGAGAAGGATATTGCTTATGGCATTTCAGAGTCAGCAGCTTTATTTTACTAAGGAAATTAATCAATAGCAAATTGCCTAATCTTGCGCACACACATGAACAACTCAGGGAGGCAGATTTCTAGGTCTTCTTATCACTGTTAGCTGTCATAACCAGGAGGCAGCACTTACCCATCTACAATAGTTCCACCTTGCTGAAGAGCCCATTTCAAGGCTTCTTTTACTATCTCTGAAAAAGGTACTAACACTCGTTAGCAACTGGACTCTGCTTCAAAAACTGACTTTCTAGAAATGGACAGGGATGCAATTGCAGGGAAACAAACCAAAAAACCCATACTCCCCCCCCCCCATTTTAATGTTATAACCACAGAATGCTGGTGCCATAGAAGTTATTTGATGCCCCACACTGAATAGCATGCTAAGATAATTGATGATACCAAACAGTAACTTTATGGCAAAAATTCCAGAGCTTATAACAAAGGTAGACAAAGTACAATCATTAAAACCTTTATCAATTGTTGATGCTTTCTTTTCTTTCTTTCTTTTTTTCTTTTTTTTTTAGAGACAGAGTCTCACTTTATTGCCCTTGGTAGACTGCCATGGTGTCACAGCTCACAGTAACCTCCAGCTCTTGGGCTTGGGTGATCCTCTTGCCTCAGCCTCCCGAGTAGCTGGGACTACAAGTGCCCGCCACAACGCCCGGCTACTTTTTGTTGTGGTTAGGCCAGGGACGGGTTCTAACACGCCACCCTCATTATTCGGGGCCAGTGCCCTACTCACTGAGCCACAGGTGCTGCCCCAAATTGTTGATACTTTTATTTGAACAGCATCTACATACATTATGAGCGCTTCTATTAAAAATAAAACTTTATTCAGCTTTCTTGATCTACTTACTCTTCCATAAGTGAGCATAATTCACCTAGAATTTAAATAAGGCTGGGATAGAATCAAATTACATTTTATTGTAAATATGCACTGGAAGGATAATCAGTACATTTTCTAATTAGCCTTTCTGTCATAACCATAAATATACCTTTTCAATTTTTTTTAGTATATTCAATGTAGTATCAACCTTGTGAAGTCTTTTTGTTTTTCCTTCAGCTGATGAACTAGTTATAATCATAAGTAAAAGTCAAACCTAAACATAAAGAAAATGAAAGAGGAATTATTATGCCATAAGAAAAGGTGGAAAAAGAGTTCTGGGGAATTTTTTTGAAGCCAAGCATGATGATGAGAGTTTGTACAGCTAGGAAGTGATTCTGAGGCCAGGCCCAGCTCCCCCTGAGGGACTCAGCTGTGTCCCTGTTTTGCATCTCATATGCTATCTTGAGTGACTCTACCTGCATTTTCAGGAAACCTCACTGGAAACATTTATTGAGACATTTCTAAGAATCAGAGGCAGAGGTATTTTTCATGTAAAATTATGCCCTGTTACTCAAGAATGGCAAATTTCTTTACCCATACATAACACCAAGTGTTTAGATTAATGTAAAAATAATGTTTCAGAGTCCCTGCTTCATGCTAGATTCTTTCACCTTCATTTCTAAGCTGGTAATAGTGAAAAGTTTTTGTTCTCTTTTCTCGTGGTGGTAAACTATAAATTTATATTGGAAATTTATGACAGTTTCTGAAAGCTGCAGATTAGCATTTATAACTTCACCGGAATATTTTTTTAAAAGCTCAACAATTGAACATTTTTGCGTTGATAGCGAAAAGGCCTATTTAGTGATAGCTAAGGATAGATTATGAGTGTGGCTGTAATGCTCTTTGAAAAATGAAGAAAGTGTAATGATTTCAACCAGTCTTGAAAAACACTAAGCCACTTTCTGTTACTTGCTTCCTGGCCAATATTATTTACATTGTATAGTTAAAGAGGTGTTAAGTTTCCTTAAACACATGCAGAAGAAGCATAAGACCGATGCAGTCTGGAGACGTCGAGACTAATTTAAAACCTTCCCTATTCAAACAGGCCAGTGAGGACACTTATTCTTGTGGTGGTATAAAACAGGCCTTTAACCTAAATATCCTGACGTTCCTTCTGTAGTTAAAGTATTAAGCGAGGCAGTCTCGTTTAATGTAACTGTTTCTTTTCTGGCAAACAGAACTTTATTTAGCGACTGGGATAACTTATTACCCAAATCCCAGAAGTATAGTTTTCCATGAGCGTCAGCGTTTTTGGTTTCTGATAGTGAACTCTGAGTGGTGACAAGTTTCTCCTGTGCTTAACGCTAGTGGGTGGAAAATATCATTGTGAGGTCAAGGTGACTTTACTTGCCTTGTAGAGCTGGGCAAGTCATCCTTACAAACAACAGAAAAGATAAAACATTTTAAAAGAGATATTTCATTCCCTTTTTTAAAGAGAGGTCAGCACTGAGTTCCCAAGTTTGAGAATTGGAACCACTCGCTACCACTTACCATTAAAAATTTCAATTGGGAAAATGGGAAATGTGAGAAGAGTGAAAGTACATGTCTTTGACAGTTCTTGACTGCATTATCGTAGAAGGTCAACTTGATTAATGTCTTTTGTGCCATGTGAAAATGAAAGCACACTAGAAACCCTGAAATCTCAGTTCTGAGAGTGTTTCCAATGCAGACAAGTCCTGACTGTAATGACAGGTTCTACACGCCAGCTTCCACTGGGAGGACGTAGGTGGGTGGGTATTTGCCCCCTGGTTTAGATAGATACGTCATGCTGATCCTATTGTTTATATGGATATGCAATATTGGCTCCATTTCACGTTAGAGTTTTTATTAAATATGCAATCATTCAAAGTAAAATTGCAAACCCAAGAATATGTCAAAAAAAAAAAAAGAGCAATAATAGATGTCATTAAAGCTCATATTTGAGAGAATCTGATATGTGTCCCCAGTCATTTGGGGGCACCATGGATAACTGAAGGCAGGAGGTCAGTCTGAGCCATATGAATAGCCCAGTATTACCACCAGGAGAGTGTATGACAGCAGGGCCCACAGTTAAGGAAGGCGGAAGACTGTGATACTGACACCCGTGGACTGCCC
>CAUYON010147179.1:0-12301 GCA_963573935.1 Arctocebus calabarensis | reverse complement strand
GCCAAATCTTATAGACAATAGAAAAAGAAGAAATATTTCAAAATCATTCTACTTGATCTGGATACACCTGATATTGAAATTGAAGAAAATATATTGTTATAAAGGGAAATTACAAACATATTTCACTTATAAGTGAGGATGTAATATCCTAAACAACATATTAACAAGTTGAATTAAAAATTAATGTTTAAGTAATGTACTTTGGTCAAAATTGAAACCAATTTATGTAAGAATTAGTCACTATTTTTTTTCCTTTTTTTTTGTTTTCTTTCCCTCACCCCCTCCCTCCTTCTCTCTCTGTCTGCTCTCTCCTTCCCCCATGCTCCACTGTGTCATTAATTGTCACTAATTTTCCTCAAATCAAAGTTGAATATATAGGATCATGCTTCTCCATTCCTGTGATGCTTCACTAAGAATAATATGTTCCACCTCCATCCAAGTTACTACAAACGCTGCAAAGTCTCCATTGTTTTTGATGGCTGAGTAATATTCCATGGTATACATATACCATAGCTTACCAATCCGTTCCTGGGTTGAAGGACATTTAGGCTGTTTCCACATTTTAGCAATTGTAAATTGGGCTGTGATAAACAGCCTAGTACAAGTGTCTTTATAATAAAAGCTTTTTTTTTTTTCTTCTGGATAGATGCTCAGTAATGGGATTGCAGGATCAAATGGGAGGTCTAGGTTGAGTTCTTTGAGCTTTCTCCATACTTCCTCTCAAAAAGGCTGTATTAGTTTGCAGTCCCACCAACAGTGTAGAAGTGTTCCTTTCTCCCCACATCTGCGCCAGCATCTGCAATTTTGAGATTTTGTGATATAGGCCATTCTCACTGGAGTTAGATGGTATCTCAGGGTGGTTTTAATTTGCATTTCTCTAATACTTAGGGATGATGAGCCTTTTTTCAAGTGTTTACTGGCCATTCATCTGTCATCTTTAGAGAAGATTCTATTCATCTCTCTTCCCCATTGATGTATGGGATTGTTGAATTTTTTCTTGTAGATTAATTGAAGTTCTGTATAGATCCTGGTAATTAAACTTTTGTCAGATTCAAAATGTGCAAATATCCTTTCCCATTGAGTAGGATGTCTATTTGCTTTGGTTGTTGTCTCCTTGGCTGTACAAAAGCTTTTCAGTTTAATTAAGTCCCATTTGTTTATTATTGCAGTTTTTGGCCATGGCAGTCTTCCTCATAAAGTCTTTCCCCAGGCCAATATCTTCCAGTGTTTTTCCAATTCTTTCTTTGAGGATTTTTATCGTCTCATGCCTAAATTTAAGTCCTTTATCCATCTTGAATCAATTTTTGTGAGTGGAGAAAGGTGCGCATTGGTATTTTCGTTATTTTGCACCTGGCACAAGGTAGGTGTTCAATTGAGAGCACCGTGTTGTCCTCTTTTGGAGACAAGAGGGCTTTGGCGAGAGAATCAGGCAGGCCTGGGTTCAAATCCCAACTCTGCTACTTACAGTTTCCTCTGACCTCTCTGACCCTCAGTTTCCTCATCTGTGAAATGCAGAAGACATAGCCTACCTCTAGGGATGAGGATAGGGAGAAACTAGAGAGGGAAGGATTGAGTCAAGCCCCAGGGAGCCAAGTCCAGCATGCCTACCAAGCAAGAGTCATACCTGCTGGGTCCTCCTTCCTCCTCCACATTGGTCCCTCCTCCCTCCTCCACCTTGGCTCTGGGGGGGAATGAAGGGCAGGGTGAGGGACATCTGCAGAGAATCATGGCCCCTTCATAGCCCCATTCCCTGCAGAAGGCTGCCTAGTCTCTGGGGATCCCTCTAGTGATGCAGAGCTCAGTATATCCTAATCTGGATGGGAAGAATTGCAAGGCTGACTGGAAGGACGAGCCTAGGAGCCTGAACAGGGCACAGCTGGCCCAGGTACCCTCAGCATCACAGTTGCAGTTTCCTCAAGGATCACCAGCTGCTACAGGGGACAGAGTCTGTGTGCTAGAGAGAGAACCATACAAAATGAAAAAAAAAGGAAAGAAAATGGGAATCTATAATCTCCCAGGAAAGGACAGAACTCATTTATCAACTGCTCTTGGAACCATCTGAAAAAATTGCAGTAACCACGATAGCTCCTTAACTACTGATTCAGTGCGTGAGGGAGCTGCCAGCCAGGCCCTGCTGCTAGGGCCCAGAGAGCAGCAGCCTGCTGTGACGTCCCACAGATCAGTGGGTGGCACAGCGTGGTGCCTCTGAGGCCATCTCCAGCCTTACCCTGCTCACTGTGTGGCCTCGGGAAATCTTGCTCCCTCTCTGGGCCTCTTCTCTTCCTTGCTCACCAGGGGTTGGACTACAGAGTCTCTGAAACACACTCTTCTCCAAGCTGATGTTCAGAAAATGAAACGCCAAAGAGGCCAGAAGGGGCAGGTAAGAGACTAAGCTGGATAGATGAGGCCTCTCACACCCGGGAAGGTGAGGGAGGGAAAGACCAGAGGTCCAGCCACAGTGGCCACAACCTTTCCCAAAACCTGGCTCCCCAGTCTGGACTGAGCAGGGCCCTCACGCTCCACTCAGAGATCTCAGCGCCACCTTCAACTTCTCCCCCTTCCTCCCCAAATCACTGCCATCCCCCCTCTCTCTAGCTCCACAATCCCTTCTTGCCCCGTCACCTCTGTCTGAACCTTTCTGTGGCCTCCTCCCAGGCTCCTGCTCCTGCACTTGCCCCAGGCTCCCTTCCTGACCCATCCCAGTGCTCTAAAGATGAAAATGCTCCCCACAGACATCACCGTCCCCTGCACCTGCCTCTCCAGTTTCACCTGTTCCTTGACTCCCCTCACATCCCTACTTGGCCTCGGGGACCACTTCTCAGGCTCTGAATTCCTCCCCCCAACCCTCCACAGAGCTTCGCTCATGCTGTTCCCATGGCTGGGGCACCCCCCTTCCTCCTCTCTCCTGCATTTCTTCCCCCTCACTGCTCAGGTCTCAGTGTGAGGGCCTCTCCTCAGAGAAGACCACCAGCCTTCCTGACACCTCCCCCTACCTAAGGGAGCCAGACCCTCCCCCCACCTCATCCCACATAAGCTTCACGGCTATACCCATGGTGTCCCTGTACTTCCCCCTACCTGCTCCCACAGTCCTCAGGCTTCAGGTCCAGCCAGACCACCCCTGGTTCCTCAGTATCTCCTGGTGTTCCCAGGTGTTTGGTGACTGTCTGCATCCCCACTGGCCTGGGAGCTGAGGGTCAGCATGTCATCTGTCTTGGCCCAGTGGGAGTCCCTAGAACAGTGCCCAGCACAAATGAAGGTCCTCATTAAATACCAGTGGGGGAAAGGTGAGGAGGGGAGTAAGGATGGAGTCCAAAGAAGAGTGACTAGCAAAGGACACAGGGACACACAGTCTCCCCACAGCCTGGGGACTCAGGGACACCTCCGCAGCTATGAGCCCCTGAGGCTACATCAGGGACACAGGATGAGTCTCACTCTAAAGCTCTAGAGGGAGGCCTGAGGGGCAGTGTCCATAGTAGGGGCACTGTCCCCTAGAGTCCCCTTTCAAGGCTACTGTCTGTGGAAGGACTGCCATTCTGACCATATCCCTCCCCTGAACCCCCACAAACAGCTATGGCTCCCCAGCACCTCCCTGATAAAGTCCCAACTAAAGTCCGCTGTGATCCTTCCTCACCTTCACTGCAGCCCTCTCTTGTCCCACAGTCCCCCAACTTCAGGCCCACTCAGTCCACCCCCTACCCCCAGTCCAGTGCTCTCTACACATTTCCCTGCCCTGCACCCCCTCCCCCATCCCCTGCCTCCTGGAATACAAATCCTCTTTCAGGTTTAGCTCAGAGGTCACCTCCTCCATGACGCCGTCTCTTATTCCCTTGGGGATGACTCAGCTGTTCCCACAACAGCTATGTTCCTAGCTGATTTCAGCCTCACCACTAGACCACGAGCTACTTGAGGTGACAGGAGATTTTATTCTTCTCTCCCTGATACCTGGCACATGGCCTGGCACGTAAAAGGCTCTCAAAATGGGCTAGATGAATGACAGAATGAATGACTATTACGAGTCTTCACACTCTCAGGACCTACTGTGTACCAGGTGCTGTGCTAAGCATTTCACAGGAATAGTTTCATTTACACCTCCCCATAACCCCCTGCGGTGTGTACTGACACATGCCCATATTATGGAAGGGGAAACTGAGGCTCGGGGAGGTTGGGTCCCCCACCCAGGATCACACAGGATGTAAGCCGAGGCAGCAGCACTCTTCCTGCTCACATTCCTCTGATGCATCTCGTGCCCCTCCTGAGCTGAACCTAAGCTTCACACCCTCATCCAGGACATCCCTGCCCGTCCTGCACTCACTGGGGACCCACGATGGCTACTTGGGCTGAAAGTCATGTCACAGACAGGCAACCTCAGCTCCAAAGCAACAGGAGGACTCACCAACAGCCTGGGCCTAGAGGGTCTCTGCACCTCCCAGTCCCACTCACAGGCCAACCCCTCGCCCCGAGGTCCATGCAGACCCTGACAATTCCCTCTCCTCAGTCCCAGGATCATGGCTTATCAATCACGGGGACACAGGGACACAGGCTAGAGCATCATGATCATGTGTGTGTCTCCAAAGAGCAGGGGCTAGGGAGCCATTCAAATCCCAGCGATTCTGGGAAGGGGAGGGGAGAAAAAACTCAGACAAAAACCAGAAGGAGCAAAGAGGAAATAGAGATATGCCAGGGAGATCAATCCACCACCCAGACATGAAAGAAATATGCTCAATTATGTTTTATTGCATTTCATTTGAATGTGCATGTCGTACTTAGCTGCCTGCAAGCCTCAGATTACCCGGAGAGAAAGCACAATGAAAGACAAGAGAATTAAAAAACACAGACAAAAATGCTCCTGCAATTGGAATCCCTAAGAGAGAGAAACAAAAGCTGAACTTGAGACAGAGAGGCTGCTTGGCACGGAGGCCCTCCCAGCACTGACGCCGGGTGCCTGCGCCCACACAGCCCAGCACCAGTTGCCACCCCCGCCAAACTGGCTATCCTGATAGCCCACCACTCATCACAGTAAGGTCCAGGCCAGAGTGAGGAGGCCCTGGTTGTCCTCCTAGAGGTGTTTCCTACCTGCTGTGTGACCAGGGACAGGTTACTGACCCCCTATCAACCTCATTCGCCAAGGGTGAAATGATAAGCCTGGGCCAAACACCCTCAAAAGTAGTAGGGGACAGGAAGATAGGTAGAACAAGAGAGAGTCATATTGGACCCTGTTACAGGGCTAAGGAAACCCCAGAGACTGTCCCTAGAGGTTGTAATCACCTGTGATGGCTTTAATTGTGGCCCCTCAAAATTCTATGTTGAAGTCCTAACCCTCAATGTGACTATATTTAGAAATAGGACCTTTAAGGAGGTAATTAAAGTTACATGAGGTCATAAGGATTGGTGCCCTATAAAAAAGAGAAGAAACACTTCAGACGTGTGCACATGGGGAAAAGGTCATGTGAGAGGGTGAGTGTCTATAAATACAGAAAGAAGAGTTGTCTTAGTAGAATCTAACTCACCTAGTATCTTGATCTCAGACTTTGCAGCCTCCAGAACTGTGAGATAATGCATTTCTATTGCTTAAGCCTCCCAATCCATAAGATTTTGTTATTGCAGACCAATGCACCTTTGATAAGGCCTGTTGGTGAATCTGATCCAAAAAGCACCCACAGAATTGAACAAGCATGCTGCGAGCAGGTGGGTAGAGGTGGGTGTTAGCACCCTCTCCCCTCCCTTCAAGTACCTCAGATCTCCTTTAGGCCCTAGATCCTCATATCTCTGTCCTTCCTCCATCACAGGGAAGCCTCTTACTCTAGCATGAGGAGGGAGAAGGGGCAAATGCTCAGCCCCCCTAGGGTAGCCTCATCCATTTATAAGAAATGGACATCAAATGAGCTCTAAGAATCTCAGGAACCCATGAGGGAAGGGGTCTTGGTGGAAGGGGAACCTCCAACTTCATGGCCACTGATTCTGTCCATCCTCAAGGCCAGACAACCATCAAACGTAGAGGATGCCCTGGGCAGAGGAGGTTAAGAAGGACCCGATTGCTTTGCTCTGTGTGTGTGTGTGTGTGTATGTGTGACACATAGAGAGAGAAAACAGTGCTCCAGTGACAGTGCACAGCAGACTGTAACACCAGTGAAGCTTCCTCTGCTGCCAAGAGGAGAAAGGTTCCAGGCCAGATCTGGAGACACAGCTGTGAGCCAGACACAGCCCTAGGCCAGAAAAGTTTGCAGCTGGATAAGGAACCGCTGTGTTAGACAGAGTGCCTGCTGTGTGTCAGGCTCTGTTCTGAGCACCAGAAATGCAGGGATACAGTCCTGAAGAAAACACAGAGTTCTCTACTTTTTTGGAAAACTGTAGCCAACATCTGTTGAACACTCACTGCATTCTGAACACCATGTTATGCACTTTCCTGACTCATTAGGTATTATCAGTGTCCCCACTTTACAGAAGAAGGAATTAAGGCTTAGACAGGTTACATAGCTTGCCTTGTGTCCCACTCAGTAAGGGCTAGAGTCAGAATTCATCTCCAGGCTGGTCAGCTCAAGTCCTGGTTTTTGAAACACAACATTATTAGTAGTAATAGATGCATTATTATTAGCTCATTATCACTCCTGAGGCAGACTTCCTCATTATCACAAATCCACCAGATCTTCCTGCAGCTTAGATAATCTTCTGGCAATCAAGGATGGACAGCTTCCCAAGGTTGTGATAACAGTCATTGCTGGTCACTGAGCAGGGTCCGCGGGGCACTTCTTGCTGTGCTCAGCATTTTATATCAACATCATGACAGTAAACTTGGGGGATGGGCTTTCATCACACCCATTACACAAATGAGGAAACTGAGGCCTAGAGGAGCTAAGGGATTTGGGCATCCCTGCACCTGGTAAATGGCTGAGCAGGGAATATATCTACGTTTTGGTTCCAAAGCTGTTAACTAATGTCTAGAGAGGTTAAGTAACTGAAGTAATTGATCCCACCTTATTGACATTGATAATGCCAGACATCTAAGATAGCTGATTAGACACAGCTTAGTATAGATAAGTACAATCCTCACTTTTTATTGCCATGATGTGTGTCCTCTGCCCCTACATGAGCCATAGAGATTAGCACATTCTCAGAGTGAGATGAGAGTGCCTATCACAAATATGTCTGAGTTGTTTGAAAGAGCTAAAAGTGTAATTTTTTAAAGCCATGTTAAATATTTCCGGGGTTGGGGTGGGTGGGCAGAATCCAAAAAGGTGACCCAGTCACTAGAAGTATCCTAGTCCAGGAAACTTTGTACATACAAGCTCAAGACTACTTCCCTGACAGAGACACCAGGACAGCTGGACAGACACCAGCTCTGGTGGGGAGGGGAGGTGTCCCAGCATAGCCTTTCCCATCAAGAGACACCCAGCAGACCTACAGAAGCCCCCATACCCCTTTAGAAAACCCCAGAAGAAACCAGTGAGAACCATAGCAGTACCAAAGCAAACAAAAATAACGTCTTCAGCAATTAAACCGTTATTGAGGCCACAGCCCATAACAATAGGCCAAGAATGTGCTGAACCCAAACCGAGTGACCGCCATATGCTGAACCCAAACAGAGTGACCACCTATTAAAATAAAAGATTTTAATAGGGTCCAGACTTTCCTTATGTAGTACACAAAATGTCCAGAATACAACATAAATTACCATTATATAAAGAACCAAGAAATCAGAACTTGAATGAACAAAGACCATCAACTGATACCAAACACAGAGGAGAATTAGATCCTGGAATGATTTGACAAAGATTTTAAAGTAGTCATCATAAAACGCCTCCACAATCAATTGCAATGAATGAAATCAATTGAATGCCATTCAAATCAACTGAATTGCAATCAATTGAAAGGAATGAAAAAAAATCTTAGCAAAGGAAAAGAAAAAGAATAATGGAGCTGAAAATACAATAACAAATAAAACACACTCTGGATGGGCTGAATGGTAGAGTGAAGATGACAGAATAGAATCAATGAACTTAAACTTAAACTCATTCAGAACATCTGAATCCATCCAATCTGAACAACAGACAGAAAACAGAATTTAAAAATTAGACACAGATTAAACAGAGCCTCAAAGACTTGTGGGATAATATGGAAATATCTAACACTCATATCATCAGTTTATGAGATCAGTTTATCAGTTCATGAGAAGGAGAAAGAGGAGCTAAAAGAATATAGGTATTCCTTAACTTTCTGTAGGACTGTGTTGAAACTTACAATGGGTTTATCTGCATGTAGTCCTTTTGTAAGTCAAAGAGCTTACTGAAATTGTATCACTTTTACACTATCGAAAGCTCAAAAAAATCTTAAGTTGAACCATCATAAGTCAAAAACTGTATTTGAAGAAACAATGACTAATAGCCTCCCAAAGTTGCTAAAAGTCACAAACCTACAGAACCAAGAAGCTAAGTGACCCCAAAGAAGACAAAACATAAGAAATTCACACCAAGACATATGACAATTAAACTTTTAAAATTTAAAGGCAAATAAAATAAAAACAGCTAGAGAGAAATGACTCAGTTGTCTACTGGGGGATGCATATTCAAATGACAGCAGATTTCTCATCTGAAACCACGGAGCCAAAAGGACATTGCACAATATTTTTCAACTGCAGATAGAAAAAACTGTCAACCACAAATTCTATATCTCATGAAACTATCTTTCAGGAATGAAAGGATTAGAAAGACATTCTTGGCCAAAGAAAAGTAAAGAATTTGTTATTAGCAGACCCATTCTTAAAGATTGGCTAAAGAAAGTTTGTGAAGCTAAGAAAATTGAAAAAATAAAATAAAAACCCTTCACCACATCCAGAATGATGAAAAGAGCAGAAATATGGATATATACAATAGGCTTTTTTTCTTGTAAGTTGTATAAATTATATTTGGTGACCAAAACACAAATTATAAGGCAATGTGATGTACAAGAAAATGATATTTTAAAGTGAGAAAGATAAAAGGACCTACATAGAAGTGAGATTTTAATACTTAAATTGAAATGCAAAACTGTTAATATCTATAGACTATTATAAGTCATATGTAATATTGTGCCATATAAAAAGAGCAATAGCTATGAAAACTATACAAAAACATGTACTCTAAAACACAATAAATAAATCAATAATAAAATAATAATTGAAAATAATAAAAAGAAAATGTTTAAGTAATCAATAGGAAAGCAGGAAAAGAGAAATGAGAACCAGAGGAAATAAACAGAAAATATAAAATAAAATGACAGATTTAAGTACTGACTTAATCATTAATTGCAACAGTCTAAATACATCAATCAAAAAAGACAGAATATAGGCAGAAGATTAAAAACATAACCCAACTACATGCTGTTTACAAGAAACTCACTTCAAATTCAGTGACATACAAAGCTTGAAAATATGGGGATAGATAAAAATATGAATTCACTAAGAAAGCATAAATATCTAAATGTAAAATGCATCTGTAGCAAACAATAGAACCTCAAAATGCATGAGGTAAGAACAGATAAAGACACTTCCCAAATTGATATGCAGTTATAACACAATTTTTATCAAAAATCTCACAAAGGTGTTTTATACACAAGCTTATTCTAAAACATATATAGAAAGGCACAAGCCCTAAAATAGTTAAAACAATCTTGAAAAAAAATAACGAAGTGAGAGGAATCACTCTATCCAATATTAATATCCAATAAATGTACATTAATCAAGATAGTGCAGTATTGAAGGAAAGACTGACACACAGATCAATGGGAGAAAAAAATGACCCACACATATATGCTCAATTTATTTTGGTCAAAGTTGCAAGACGTAATTTAATGGAACAAGGATACCTTGTCAACACAACATTCTGGTGCAACTGGACACCCATAAGCAAAAAATCAACTTCAACCTAAACCTCATACCCTCTTAAAAAATTAATGCAAAATGGATGTGCACCTTTAAAACTGAAGTATAAATGTGTAAAACTTATATTAAAATCATAGGAAATTTTCACAATCTACCACTAAAAAGAGAGTTCTTAGATTTAACATCAAAAGTGTGATCCACAAAAGGAAAAGCTGATAGACCGTTTTCATGAAAATTCACAATTTTTACTCTACAAAAACTCACATGAAGAGGATGAAAGACAAGCTGTAGACTGGGAGAAAATATTTGCAAATTGCATATACAAGAAAAGAATATTATCTATAACATATAAAGAACCCTCCGGATTTAGCACAAAACAGCCTCTGGAAATCTTCTGGTTTCTGGTCTAACATGTAAAGAGTTTGAAGTCATCACTCCTAGTCTCACAAAAGGGAAAAAAAAGCTGAACTGAAAATCAACAACTCTTCTTAGACCTGTCGGAGAATTGAGGTCCCAGGGCAAATTTGTGCCCCTGAAAGTGGAGAAACAAGACACTAAGAATCATTCCTTACCAGGAACAGAACCCCTCAGTTGGAGCCAGTGTCTCTAAGAACACTCTAAATGGTGACGGTGCATTGCTGGAGGCTCAGTGTAGACTAGCTTGAGAGTTAAACCGCTCCAAGGTGTGCTAAACAACTTAGTGTAAATGTCCTTAAGAAACAATGGGGTTTTTTTTTTCCTTCTGGGTAGATACCCAGGGAGGGGATTGCAAGATCAAATGGAAGGTCTACTTTGAGTTCTCTGAGGATTCTCCATACTTCTTTCCAAGGAGGCTGTATCAGTTTGCAATGCCACCAACAGTGTAGAATCCTTCTCCCTACCTTTGCACCAGCATCTGTGGTTTGGAGACTTGTGATGTGGGCTATTTTCACTGGGGTGAGGTGATATCTCAGGGTGGTTTGGATTTGCATTTCTGTCATGATTAGGGATGATAAGCATTTTTTTTCCTGTTTATTGCAGCTCAATTTACCGTCGCCAAGATGTGGAATCATCCCAAGTGCCTATCAGCTCATGAATGGATTAATAAACTCTAGTATATGTATACCATGGAATATTAGTCGTCCACAAAAAAGGAAGACTTTACATCTTTTGTATAACCTGGATAGAGTTAGAGAACATTCTCTCTAGTCAAGTGTCACAAGAATGGAAAAGCTAGCATACAATGTATTTAATACTAATATGAAGCCAGTAGATGAACTAATATAGGCTCACACAAGAGAAAAACTCAATTTGGGAAGAGGCAGGAGAAGGAAGGAGAAGTAGGGAGAAGGGAGGAGAAGCGGGGAGAAGGGAGAAGGGAGGGGGATTGGCGTGCTCCCACCTAATGGGCACAACGTAAGGGTATACGGCACAGCTCCTGGGTGAGGGTCACTATTACAATAGGGACCTTACCTAACAATCACAAACATTGCAATCTAATAGTCTGTACCCTCATATTAATGTAAAATTAAAAAAAAAAAAAAACACTCCAAGGTAGCAAAGAAAGTCCCCGTACTTTTGTGAGTTTTACCTTCAGGTTCTCAGTGTGAAGATAAGAAAAAAAAAAAAATGTCCCCTCCTGCTTGTGGCAGGGGGAGGGGAAAATAACCACTTTGAAAGATGCCCATAGCATTCTGATCTCCTTAACAATGCCAAGGTGCCCAACTCAGGCTCTATGAAAGACTGAGCCCTAATTATAGAACTACAGAATCTTCCCCAGCCTCAGCCTTACCACCAGGCTGATTACTGTGTAATCAGAGGTTTACACTTACAGGTGAAAGACCTAAGCCTCACGCCCTATTCAAGGGGTTTTCAGTAAAACTCAAAGACACAGGGGAGACCAAAACGCGGAAATTAGAGGAATTTTCACCTTCTGAACCACAGCTATGACACACAGTAAACACAGGCTAACTTCCTGGCCAGATATACACAAAATTTCACTCTGAAGGGCTATCTACCTCATTCCTTGGACATCACACATCCAAGGTGAAAAATTACAAGACACAGTAAAAGATAAAAGGCAGATACAGCAAGTGCGCTTAGGATGGTACACAGACACCCTCAGAGAGGACCAGGAGGAGGGTACACAAACATCTGTCCTCAGGGAGGAATTGAAGTAGTCTTTACCATGAAATAGGCCCAATGTGAAATGCTCTAACCCGATGCTAGTTAACTTGAAACAAGATTCTCATTAAAAAGTGCACCAAGAAATATTTCAATCTAGAAATCAATGGAAGCTCATGGAAAGAATTATTTGCTAAATAATGAGGAAGGACAAGTCAATAGAACTGAGTAAATAACAGAAGAGAAAGCTATAACTCACCCCCTGATTATAGGGTCTGAGACGCCAAATTGATAAAACCATGACAATGAAATATAAGAAAACATGCAACCTCTTCACACAAGAGG
>CAUYON010147178.1:0-53912 GCA_963573935.1 Arctocebus calabarensis | reverse complement strand
AATGATGGCTGCAACCAAAAAAATAGCCGGGCCTTGTGGCAGGCACCTGTAGTCCCAGCTACTTGGGAGGTAGAGGCAGGAAAATCGCTTAAGCCCAGGAGTTGGAGGTTGCTGTGAGCTGTGATGCCACAGCACTCTACCAGGGCGGAAGAGTCAGACTCTGTCTCAAAAAAAGAAAAAAAAGAGGAACTCGAGGGAGATAAGCATTTCTACTGGCTGAGAGTTATGAAGAGCAAACAGGGCCAGATAGAAAATGCAACTTCCAGTGTAGGTTGGGGGCGGGGGCAGCTAGTAACCCAAACGCACAATGGCCAAGCCCTTGGCTTTCGCATGTGGAATGAAACCTTCAGGAGAAACGCCCCAGGAGACACACAATTCCCACCCCCACTGTGGCCAATGGACTGATGAAGTGACGGCCCAGAGAAATGACAGCCTGGAGGGTGGGGACCCTGCAGCAATTCCCCCAAGCCTCACCCCAGGGCTGGGTTTCTGGAAAGGCCCTGGGAAGCTGGGAGGCTTCCAGCCTCTGGAGAACTTTGCCTCTGCCCCGCACATAATGGGTCAATTCCACCACTAAGAAAAATCTATCCCTCTGCTTATTTGGAATTAGAGGGCACACGGGCTCGCATACAAATATGAATGGGAAGTATAAATCATTGAAACTTGAACTGAGTTCTGCTAGGCTGCTATAAAAGCAGACCATTAACCTGCTCTTTAAATAAGCTGGTTCTGGACCCTTTATATTTCTCTAGTTCTCTAGTTTCTGCAGTTTGTTCTCTAAATGGCTTTAAAATATTAAACCGCACATAATGGTCACTTTCCCACACTGTTTGCTGCACTCCTTTTTTCCCCAAAGACTGTAATCAGCCATGCTGGGAAAAGTTTCTTCCTTTTGCTTCTCCTGGTGGGGTTTAGGGAAGGACGGAGGGAGCAGGGGTGAAAAAGTGGGTATGGGGAGAGAGTCACCCTATCGACACTGGCAAACAAGAGAAAATATGTGTTAGAGCCTCCAGCAGAAGATGAATTGCCCATCAACTCTTCCCTGAGTACGACCCTCAAACAAAATACACAGAATTGCCTCATTACCAATTCCATGGGCATCTGTAGGCCTAATGGGTGCCAACTGCTGCTTTTACTATGGTTTCTATAGGAATATTCATTCAACTAGCATTGCAAATAACCAATTTAAAGCAAACTTTTGTAACACGACCTATTAATTGGAAATAGGTCATAAATAAAATTATTTTTAACACATTGCACATTAGAAGCAATTTTTTTTCCTTGGGGCCACAGTGTTATCCTAGGTTAAGACAGGGCAAGAGAAGGCCGGGCGTGAGGGCTCATACCTATAATCATAGCACTCCGGGAGGCCATGGCGGATGGATTGCCCTGAGCTCACAGGTTCGAGACCAGCCTGAGCCACAGAGAGGTCTCATCTATGCAAATAGCTGGGCCTTGTCACAGCGCCTGTAGTCCCAGCAACTTGGAAAGCTGAGGCAAGAGAATACTTGAGCCCAAAAGTTTGAAGTTGCTGTGAGCTATGACACCCATCACACTGTACCAAAGGCAACGAAGTGAGACTCTGTCTCACAAAAAAAAATGCAAAAGATGTGTGAGTTATATATGCTTCACGAGGCCCTGGACTTAAGTTAAATACAACTCACATGGCAGTTAATGTACTAGAACAATTTCTACCAGTGACCAGACTTGACGATGTCCAGGAAGTTCTGTTGATACAGAAGAAGTGTCATGGCACCCTTGACTTTTGGAGACCCCTACTAAAGCATCTGCAGAAGAAACGATATGGTTTCTACAAGGTAACAGGGTAGGAAAGATGGCAACAGATGATGGTGGTGGGCAGGGGTGTGATGAGGACCATGAGGCTGGGCAATGGGTATGTGGGGTGCACCCCACCCTCCTGCCTACTCTTGAGTAAGTTTGAAATGCTCCATAGTAAAAAGTTAAAAAACACTTATCAAATTTTTTGTTTGTTTTAGAGACAGAGTCTCACTTTATCGCCCTCGGTACAGTGCCGTGGAGTCACACAGCTCGCAGCAACCTCCAGCTCCTGGGCATAGGCGATTCTCTTGTCTCAGCCTCCCGAGTAGCTGGGACTACAGGCGCCCGCCACAACGGCTATTTTTTTGTTGTAGTTCGGCTGGGGCCGGGTTTGAACCCGCCACCTCGGTATATGGGGCCGGCACCCTACTCATTGAGCCAGGGGCACTGCCCCACTTATCAAATTTTTTTTTTTTTTTTTTGAGACAGAGCCTCAAGCTTTCACCCTGGATAGAGTGCGGTGACTTCACAGCTCACAGCAACCTCCAATTCCTGGGCTCAAGCGAGTCTCTTGCCTCTGCCTCCCAAGTAACTAGGATTGCAAGTGCCTGCCACACGCCCAGCCATTTTTTGGTTGCAGCCGTCATTGTTGTTTGGCAGGCCTGGGCTGGAATTGAACCCGCGAGCTCAGGTGTACGTGGCTGGCGCCTTAGCCCTCTGAGCCACAGGCGCCAGCCACGTACAAAGGAGCCACTTATCAAATTTTTAAAAGGCTGATCAAAACTACAGTTGTATCTACTTACAAAAATGTGTTGTGAGAATACAAAAAAAGCCCATTATAGACTGGTTAAAAAAAAAAAAAAAGTAGCAATGATATATCCATGCTGATTTCTTAATTGCTACTAATAAAGCTGTCACTGTCCTTTGCGGTAATGTGCACACTAGGGTTGGGACAGGAAGCAAGCCTTAGAAACGACAGTCTAGATAAACGCGACTGCCCTTAGAGACCACGTTGACACAACTCCTTGCATCCAGCAGTCTCCAAGTGCTCCGTAGTTAATTACAGAACTGCTGACGCTGACAGAGAAATGAGTGGTTTACAGCTTCGCTTTCCAGGAGGTAAATGGGCCCCGAGGTGGAACGAACTGACCCAGGGCCAGGGAAGAAGACGCGGAACTCCAGGCTGCCTGCTGCGTCTCCACCGGCCATCGCAGCTGGGGCCACCGTGAAACCACACACCCCTCTGGGTTTGCTCTTGGTAATGACTAGTCCAGACCACAGACTACCTGTAGGCATTCCAGTGACAAGATCCCCACTACCCCAGAGCCATGCCACTCACCGAGGCCCCCCAGCACTTGCAGTGGGAGCTTGTCCTGTTTTCGCCCCCCACCATCCCTCCTGGGGTACAGAGGCACCACAATGTCACATCCGCGCAGCAGCCAGCCTCCGAAAGAGTAACCGCAATCACCAACGGGGGTAAAGAACACCTAGAAAGAGGTGAAATGTTTCTTCCGACAGGTTTAGGGGTGGAGTCTGGGTGGGGGTGAGCAGGAGAGACCCCAGCCCAGAAATTAGGGATAGGCTTTGAGTAAAGAAGCAGAGCGGAGTCCCACCAGAAGTCAGCCCCAGCTACACACACACAGTCTCAAGGGACTTTTATCAGTGCTACTGGAATGCAGGAGGGGTCATGAGAGGCCAGGAAAGTCTTCCCTGCTGCAGGGTAATGATGCAGTGTCAGGGACTGATCTTAGAATCACCGCCTTCCACAAAGGTGTTAATCTTGCACCAGGGCCTTATCTCAGGCCAGCCAAGACCAGGGCAGGGGACTCTGACGCTTCCCAGGAACACTGGCCTTGAAGCACTCCCAGAGCGAGGGGAGGGGCCCCGTGCCAGTTGGCGGCTGACGGGCTCTTTCTCACTAGCTGTCCTCCCAGAAAGGCTGAGGATTGACAGGAGCGTGAGCAGGGGGTTGCCGTCACCGTGACCGTGCACTTGGCTTTCTGGCCTGATTCCTCTCACTAGCTGTCTCCCACGATGGCCACACTCTCGTCAGGGTCCTGAGAGCTTCTTCCCCACAACTTGTGGCATGTGAGGGTGTGTGGGAGGAGACGGGCATGTGAGTCAGGGGACCGAGAGGGAGACGACACCCGGCGGGGGTGGGCACCAGCCAATCAGCTGGGCCACCGAGTGGAACAAAACTGAGGAGAGAACTTCCTCCTGCCTGTGTCCCGCAGCTGGGCCGCACTCTGCACTTCCAGACACAGCACCCCAGGCTCTCCATCCTGGGATCCAGGACTCACACCAGCAGCCCCCAGGATCTCAGAACTTCAGCCGAGGACTCAGAGCTACACCATCGGCTTCCGTGGGCCTGAGCCCTGCAGCCCAGGTCTCCAGCTCGCACACGGCCGGTCTTGGAGCTGTCTCCTCGGGGCCGTAGCTGCGTGAGTCGGTTACCCTGTTAACCCCCCTCTCGAGCGTCTCCATCCACACCTAACGCTTCTGCCTCCCTGGACAACATTGACTAACACAGAGGCTTAGGGAGACTCGCAGGAGTTGCTTTAGTGACACCAGTGAGTGTACCTGAAACCCCCATGTGACTGAGCACCAGCTCCGAAGTGGATTCAGGAGAGGTGTCTTTGCTTATCAATTCACTGAAGTAACAGTAGGACCAAGCCTGCTATTTGCCATTTTTGTCAAACACGAATGATCAAAAAGCGGTCATTTCAGAGGCTCAGGGTAGTACCTTTTGTTCCTATTCACATCCTCACATTTGAAATACAAGCAACTGGTACCTTAATTAGCTCCACTGTTCCTGTGACTCTGCTGGAGGCCCGGGGCCCACACTGGACTAAACAACCCTCGGGGACAGGAACGGTCCCCACCAGCACCCAGTGTAGTCAGAAAACTGTTAGAACTTCAATTAGGTTGTAACTCAGCCAAATTAGACAGTTAAGATGGAATAATAGCAATTATTTTAACTTATACGGTTTTTTTTTATTGAGACACAGTCTTGCTCTGTTGCCCTGGGTAGAGTGCAATGATGTCATCACACCACCACACCTGCCTAATTTTTCTATTTTTTGTAGAAACAAGGTCTTGCTCTTGCTTAGGCTACTCTTGAACTCCTGGTCTTGAACTTCTAGCCTCAAGTGATCCTCCTGCCCCGGCCTCCCAGAGTGCTAGGATTACAGGTATAAGCCACTGTGCCCAGCCTTTCCAAAATGTTTAAGAGAGTCTTGCTATATTGTCCAGGCGGGAGTGCAGTTGAGGTTCTCAGGCATGACCATGGCACACTGCAGCCTCCAACTCCTAAGCACAAATGATCTTCCCAGCTCACCTTTCCAAGCAGCCAGGATGACAGGCAGACAGCACCACGCCTGTCTAATTACACGCTATTTTGGCCACCACGTTGACAGTTGTTTCCCTGATGCGTGCTACATGGATATCATGACTGCATACTTCACAGTTTGTAAACATTTTATTTCTGGCCACGAAAGAAAGCAGGTCATGCTGAATAGTTCACATCCCCAAATCAAAATGTCATATACACAAAGTCAGAATTAACTGAATAGATATCCTCACACCTTTCCGTCCCCTCCCCTGGGCTCCCTCCCCCACCTTCATCCAACACTTCCGCAGCATCGTAAATAAGCACAGCTCCTGTTCTTGAGACTGGAAGGGCTTCCTAAGGCAGTGTGGGAAGCTTCTACTGACCCAGAGCACCGGGGCAG
This sequence comes from Arctocebus calabarensis, assembly GCA_963573935.1. Classification (NCBI taxonomy): domain Eukaryota; kingdom Metazoa; phylum Chordata; class Mammalia; order Primates; family Lorisidae; genus Arctocebus; species Arctocebus calabarensis. The sequence goes on along the minus strand of CAUYON010147178.1, from coordinate 48,402 downwards.
AGGAAGAGTTTTACTCTCCCAGAAGAGAGTCAGGGAAGCCTGCGCTGGGGAGGGTGCTCTCTGAGCTGGGTTTTGAAGCCTGAACAAGAGTTTTCCTGACAAAGCAAGGAGGAAAGAGGATTACAGACAAAGAGAACGTCACAAGTAAGGCGTGTAGCTACAAAAGAACGTCAGGTTTAGGGAGTGGGTGGACTGCACACACTTGGGCCTGACCCTTGTGCTGAGATGCACCAGGACAGACAGGACCAAAGGTAGCAGGGACCCTGCAGGGCGGGGTGAGACCACTCACTCTTTTTTTTTTTCGCATTTTTTGGCCGGGGCTGGGTTTGAACCCGCCACCTCCGGCATATGGGTCCAGCGCCTACTCCTTTGAGCCACAGGTGTCACCTGAGACCACTCACTCTTCAAGGCAGCAAGGAAACAGCCTACATCGGCCCAGGCTGATACAAAATTGAAAGCTGAGCCCGGGTTTGTGACACAGGATGCTATTGCTCTTGGAAGAAAAGCTGAGAACCTTTTGAAAAATAAAAATGAAGAAAATTGAGAAATTGCTTTATTTTGTTTTACATACTTTTTATTTCATCCGGCTAAAAAGAGGCAGGACTCCATAAATACAGAGCTCACTGCATAAAAGCCACGACGGTGGAGCCAAACTGCCTGATTGAACCTGGGTCTGCCACTCGCTTGCTGTATCTGCTCGGACAAGTAAGCCACCTACCCTCTCTGTGCCCCCAACTCCTTCACTACAAAATGTGATGAATAATAGCACCAGAACTTCAAAGTTTGCAGTAGGAATTAAGAGTCCATTCGTGGACAGCAGTTGGAACAAGGCTGATGAGTGGCGAGTGCTCGATCACTTTAGGTAATATTATTTTTCAAAACCATGCGAGCAAAGCCCTTAGGGAAAATAAAAGCAAAAACCACTGAGAGATCTTCACAACTGCCTTCTAGACTTCAGGAAAGACCTTCTGGGAACTGAGGTCAAATTGATTGTGTCTTACAAAACAAAGTGGCATGAATGAGATTCTTCTTCAGGTGGTGACAAATATCGGTTCCCTAAAATTACAGGAAGACGTGACAGAAATGACCAGTGCCTACCAATATCCGCTGCTTGAGACCAGAAAAGGAAACCAACCTTTACTTCGCAGCTTTTACAATTCTGTTTTTCTAAAGGGAGGCTGGCGCTTCATGTGACCGCACTATTTTTACCTTTGAAGCTGTTATTTTAGTTCAGTCTTACGGAATGAAACCAATACCCCAATACCGACCCAGCAAGCAAGTCAATCAGCACTTCCTCCTCGGGCTCCCCACAGTTCATCTTTGGTAATTCCCAGCACAGAGCAGGCCCTCCTGGAGAGACTGAGGGCAGGTCGCCTTGCCAGCAGAGGAGAGGGGAGATCATTCCCCTCTCTCGCAAAGTCAGGGAAAGTCCCAGGAGCCCCAAACCGACCGAGTCCAGAACTCTACAGCTACACTCACCACACTAGAACTTCTTTGCAGCAGTTATCTTAAACTTCCCGTTGTTAATTAAATGAACTTATAAAGGAGGTAGCGGCAGAGAAAGGGAAAGGAATTTTATTACTCCAATCAGTGTGAGCAGTTAAAAAACAAAGAATGGGTATTTAGCTCCTGAAAATTAACAACAGCAATATTACTAACATTTCTTCAAGGCTCACTATCCTCATATGCCAGGTTTTGCTTTAAATTCCTTCAGAGTGGGCTAGGCAGGTGCACTCTGGGAGGATGAGGCAGGTGCATCTGGAGCTCACAGGTTCGAGACCAGCCTGAGCCAGAGTGAGGCCTCATCTCTAAAAACAGCCGGGCGTTGTGGTGGGCACCTGTAGTCACAGGTACTAGGGAGGCGGAGGCAAAAAGATTACTTGAGGCCAAGAATCTGAGGTTGCTGTGAGCTATGATGCCACAGCACTCTACTGAAGGCAACAAAGGAGACTATCTCAAAAAAAAAATGAAAATCAAAATAAAAATGAAAAATGAATAAATTCAGAGCAAGACACATCGTTTGAGTTGATCCCCACAACAACCCCATGAAGTAGTAACTACTTCTTGTCTCCCCTTTACAGATGACAAAACTGAGGAACAGAGTGATTATGTTTACTTCTCCAACATCCTATGTGTAAACTTTTGAGGCTCAGCGCCGGTGGCTGAGTGGCTAGGGCGCTAGCCACATGCACCAGGGCTGCTGGGTTTGAACCTGGCCCGAGGCCTGCCAAACAACCATGACAATAACAACAAAAAAATAGCCAGGCATTGTGGTGGGCGGCAGCTACTTCAGAGGCTGAGGCAAGAGAATTGCTTAAACCCAAGAGTTTGAGGTTGCTGTGAGCTGTGAAGCCACAGCACTCAACTGAGGGCAACATAGTGAGACTCTGTCTCAAAAAAAATAAATAAATAATTAGAAGATTTTGAGCGACAAAGCCCGAGACATGTCAGAAAAATCCTCTTTTCACAAGTCTAAAAAGAATATTGCTGGCCATTCCATTATAGCAAGTAATGGGAAAATAATTATGCAAGCCACAGGCAGGAAAATAATTTTTACTTCACTTGAGAACTCAAGGAACTAGCCAGCCAAAAGGGAGATGTGTTGTTTCTCTTTCCTTTAACTCAGTCTGTCATGGCAACTAAGAACAAAGGGAACTCAGGTTTTAGGCAGGTCATGGACGCGCAGGTCCACTCTGTCCCAGAACTGTTCCCCTGGAATGGGCTTGTGACAGGTGGCTACTGCACAGACAATTCTGTCAGCCCCTGCCCATGAGCAGAAGGGAAGGTGGAACCTCAGCACGGTCCCCATGTGACCCCGACACCAAGAGAGGCAGGTGGGGGAAACCGTTCCTCTTTTGGTCAAAGTTCAGTGATGTGTAAGTGAGTTTGAGACAGGGTGTCTGGGGCTCTGGAACAAAAGCCCCAATATTTCCACTGGAGACATAAAAGTAGACCTTGGTATTTCAAAGGAAGGCCTTTCAAAAGGGAAAGGTTACTCAGAACTCAGTGGGCCTCTACAGTGACAAAGACACCTGGGAATGAGCAGTCACCGTTAAGCACGATTTGGAGGGTCAGCAGTGCCGGGTGAACCCCCAGAAACCTCCCAGCACAGAGGCACAAACCAGGAGGAGCTGGGGTAGGTGAAGATCTGAGCAGCCCAGGGAGCCACTGTCAGCCCCACCACCTATGGAGGGCCACGCGGGCGCTGGGGGGCGGGGGGCACGATCGGCAGGCGGGTCTGCGTCCCTTCTCACCCGGCTGTCCTGTCTTTGGTCAGTGTGCAGAAAACTGAGCACAGCAGGCCTGAGACTGCTATTCATAGAAAGGCCTGCTTGCCTTTCTAAAAGTCTAGAATTTTGGTATGCTGGACGAGTCCTTGCACACTGAGTCTCTCATGAGTTTTCTGGCAGGCAACGTGTCACACGTGTTATCACGGCTCATTGCTGGAGGTTTTAAGCACATCCTGTGTGACTCCACTGGCCGAAGGGTCTTGGAAGTCTGCACCCGGTTTCCTCCAGAAGTCATGTGCCTCTTTCTTCCCTCTGCTGATTTTGCTTTCTGTCTCTTCACTGTAATAAAGGGGGTCACGAGGACCACTATCTGTTAGGTCCTACGAGTCCTCCTAGTGGGTCAGCAGGCCAGGATCTTCAACAGTCTTGAGATCTCCAACACATTTCACAGCGGTGAACTGGAACAAGCTCTGCCCTAAGAAAGACCTGATTTAAATCTTACCTGGTGGCTCACACCTGGTAATCTTAGCACTCTGGGAGGCCAAGGCAGGCAAATTGCTTGAGCTCAGGAGTTTAAGACCAGCATGAGCAAGAGCAAAGCCTCACATCTAACAATAGCTTGGTGTTGTAAGAGACGCCTGTAGTCCCAGTTACTCGGGAGGCTGAGGCAAGAGGAGTGCTTGAGCCCTGGGGTTTGAGGTTGCTGTGAGCTATGATGCTACAGTACTCTACAGACGGTGACAAAGTAAAACTCTTTCTCAAAAAATAAATAACTAAATAAAATTTTAAAAAATAAATCCCAAACTGGAACACTTAGCTGTGAAGCACTGAGTTAGTTAACGGAGTTGCCTAAGCCTCAAATTTTTCTGAAAATCTGTGTCTCAGCTTTAAACCGGGGAGAATAATAGTACTTCCCTCACAGGAGGGAAAAATAACATAGTACAACCTGCCTCGGAGCTTGTGCTGAAGATTAAATACGGGGTAGTCAATAAATATCATAGCCTTTGCTCTTTAGACTAACGTGTGAGTGGTGCCCCAATGGTTGTCCAGTGCCCAGCCCGCACAACACCAGGCAGCCTGATGAGGCTCACGTCACCCACTCCTCCTTCCGCTGGGGTGTTGGAGTCAGCTCATGCCAGGAACTTTCTGACTGCTTAGTCCAAATTGATCCTTTTACTTTTCACAAACTCCTATGAGGGAAGTAGTATTACTCTCCCCACTTTAAAGATAAGGAAATGGAGGCACAGACACATTAAGCAATTTGTTCAAGGTCACACAGCTAATGAGTAAGGAATTTCAGATTTAAACCCAGGTAATCTGGCACCAGAGTCAGTACTCTTTTTTTCTTTGTTTTTTGCAGGTTTTGGCCAGGGCTGGGTTTGAACCCGCCACGCCTGGTATATGGGGCTGGCGCCCTAGTCCTTGAGCCACAGGCGCCGCCCCAGAGCGAATACTCTTAATCTCTTCCCTTCTTACAGAAATTCTCTGAACTTGGAGATGGGTTGAAACCACACGAACTTCCCAGCAACAAAAAGAACATAAAACCACAGATAATAGATTGATTCTAGAACTTCAAAAATTAGACTATCTCCTCCAGTGGACTCGGTTCTGTTTCCTGTAGATATTTTAGTTAGAAAACCTATTCTTAGAAAGTGATAAAGTGTGACAACTCCAAAATCAAGGAATGACCCTAGTTTTTGTTACTTAAACATTCTGAGTTACACACATGCTCATTAGCAGCAAGCTTTACCAGTCTTTCCAAAAAAATTCAAACATCTACCATTTATTTTTATAATATTCTATAATCAACCCTAGTCAGGACTGAGTTAACCTAAAAATAAGCTTCCTTTACTATTTTTTAAAGTGTTAAACGAACTTACTAATATATTGTAACAAACTCCCAGGGGTCTTTTTCAACAGTAATATTGTTCTCTACTGTTGGGCTAGACAATTAATGTGAATAAATTCATCTTTAATTAAGTGACTTGGGAGTTTTCTCTGAGAAAAATCCATTAAAGTATTTAGAAAATGTACCATTTAACCAAAGCCACTTTAAAGCTCTTGAGAGTTAGCACTCAAGTATAACCCTTTGAGCTTTTAGACATTCACAGAAATGTTTGCTTCCTGCCAGTTTCTTTTTTGTACAACTTGAATTTACTTAAATGCACGGGGTCCCCAGCACCTACAGGGGTACAATGAGGAAAAAACAAACACAAATGAAGAAATGGTAAAAAGAACACCGTTTTAAGGTCTGATGTATAAATCCAAGGAAGGCGAGGAGAAGGGACGTTTCTACAGGGTGGTCACTGAGGTGACTGTTTAAGGAAGTCCCCTTCATAGGAAGTAGCACACTGTGGTTTAACAGTACAAGAGCCAGAAAGATAAGACATCTCGGGTTACTTCAAGAGAAGGCAGCTGACTTGGCTGCCCCCCAGTTTCTTCACTTGCAAAATAAATGGTGAACAAACTTGAGGGGTATTCACACTTTACAGGGATGCTGAAGAGAATAAAGCCATGCCACCCTGCACACAAACCCTTGTACTTCTATGGAATTTTCATGCTTTTTTTTTGAGACAGAGTCTTACTCTGACACCTTTGATAGAATGCCATGGTATCGCAGCTCGCAAGAACCTCCACTTCTTGGGCTCAAGTGATCCTCCTGCCTCAGCCTCCCGAGTAGCTGGGACTACAGGTGCCTGCCACAATACATGGCTAGTTTTCTATTTTTAGTACAGACAGGGTTTCAATCTTGCTCAGGGTGGTCTTAAACACCTGACCTCAAGCGATCCACCTGCCTCAGCCTTCCAAAGTGCTAGGATTCCAGGTGTGAGCCACTGTGCCCAGCCATTTAATTTTATTTAATAAACTACACGACATAGTTTTGTAATGTTTTTTCTTTAAGGTGTTTATCAATGTGAGATCATGCAAATCTTAGAAAAAGTTTTCTAAAATTAAAAATAAAAAACAATAAATGAAGAACTTTGGTAAGAAGACAAACCAATGATTTGCTCTGAAATAGTAATCACCAAACTTCAATATTTATCTTAGAGGGGCAGCATATTCACAACACCCAACATTATTAACCTCAGGTGTTCTTCTAATTCATAGAATTGATAGGCGACTAACACAGGTGTTCCTAAACTCCCCTCTATGGATTCTATTCTCTACGTATCTGACCAGCAAACACCGTGGCAAAGACTTCAGAGTATCTGAAATAGTTTTAGAAATAACTCAAAATGTGAGACCCCATCTCTACTAAAAACAGAAAAACTGAGGCAAGAGGATGTTTGAGCCCAAGAGTTAAGAGGTTGCTGTGAGCTATGACGCCACAGCACTCTACCCAGGGTGACAGCTTGAGACTCTGTCAGAAAAAAGGGGAGGAGAGGGGAGGGAAGGGAAAGAGAGGGAAGGGGAGGGTATTCAAAATGCACTTGCACTTTCTCAAATTGGCATGTGATTTCTTTCGGCAGTGTGTACTCCGATTACTTATAAGAATGTCCACGTTTAGTTTGGGAAAGAGGCTAATAGTGATAAATATTAAATAAAAATTCTTTTCTCTCTCTCTCTCTCTCTCTCTGTCTCTCTCTCCTGTCTCTCTCCAGGACTCACACAATCCTCCCGCCTCAGCCTCACGAGTATTAAAGGCACAAGCCACTGTGCCCTGCTCTTTCTAAACTTAAATAGTTCGTCTCCTCCAAAAATTAAGTGGAACAAAATGATATGGGAAATGCCTCTCATAATCTCTCTCTAAAGCTCGTTTTGCGTACGTTAAATACTTCCTCATCATTACCACTGTAATTATTAATATTAACAAAAACTTTTCTGAGCGTCTAATGGAGTATTTTTCAACCTTTTGACCTCATAGTACACTTGAACCTATAGCTAAACGTCTGCAGAACACTTAAGTTATGTTGATCCGAAACAAGAGTAAAGAAAAGAATATACTCACTGTGCTTTGAACTTCTCTCAAAAATAACTTAATTAATGATCTTTAAAAATTTTCGCAGCACACCTAAGCTCCTCTAACGGCCCACTAGTTGAAAATCACTGGTCTAGTGTGTGCAAGGAATTGTGTGTTACGTTCAAATTATGAAGCAACAACTTGTGCCCTCTAGGAGTTTATTATGTAGCTGGTGAGGGGAAAAGGCAGTGATAATAACTCACATAAATTAGCAGGAAATTAAACTTAAACAGGAAATTCAGAAAAGGCAACAGGGGCGGTACACAAAGCCACACACTTAAGGACACTTGTGATGGGGCTAGAGAAGTGGCAGACATAGAAGGAGGACAGCTTCGCGGGGAGGAAAGGGACGTGTCCAGGGTCCGCGATTTCTGATGGGTCAATTTAAATGTTCTGACTTCATGACAGTGTGAAAGCGGCACACAGCAGTGATCACACTTGGAGTAACCACCATTCTGCTTTTCATACTGAGTGCAGTATGTAAAGTACATGAGATAGTCAACACTTTCTTACAAAACAGGCTTTGGGTTAGAGGCTTTTGTCCCACCGTAGGCTAACATAGCTCGCATAAGTGTCGTGAGCACGTTTAAGCCAGGCTAGGCTAAGCTGTGATGCACAGTGTTAGGTATGTTAAATGCATTTTCTACTTACAATGAGTTTATCAGGATCTAACCCCCTCAGAAGTTGAGGGGCATCTGTGTTTTTAAGCAAAAGACTGAACAGTCACTAGGGGGTCTCCATGATAACTGCCAGTGTTATTGACATTGTATAGTGACTTCATCTTGCTGGACAAGCTGGACCCATCCTTTCCAGAACTAAGCAGTGGATCAGAGGATGACCCGGGAACACCGATCTGAGTTTTGCTCCAGGCTTAAAAAACAGCTTACTAACCAGCACATTGTACCCCTTGATTGCACTAATGTACCCAGCTAAGATTTAATAATAAAAGAAAAGAAAAGAAAAAGAAAACAGCTTACTAAGCTACTTGAAACAAACCATCTTCAGTTTCCACAAGCAAAAAATCTGAAGGTCATTCTTTAAAGTCTCTTTGAGCTCTAAAATTGCATGATTCTTTTTTAGCACTAACAAATCAGTTATTCTCTTGTACATGCATGCATAATTATCAGGCAGATACATCTACATGGGTCTAGGAACGGAATCCTTTCACAAACACAGTAAGCCCCTTTCACTCGAGGGCTCTCTGTACTGAGTGGGCTCACTCTGCGAGTGGCCAAGTGGAAGTGGAAGTCTTCCCCGACTCGCCCTCAACCTCCGCTCCCCAGGAAAGAAATCTGTATATAGGTCTATATTTTTGCCACCAAAATTTCCTCTACACATACAATTTGATTTCTTTTTAAACTGTCTCCTTGAGTAATTGCTACCATACCTAGTCTCACCAAAACACTTAATAGGAACTACTAATTACCAGCTTAAAGATTTTTTTTTGTGTGACCTCAGCAGAGTGCTATGGCATCACAGCTCACAGCAACCTCAAACTCTTGGACTTAAGCAATTGTCTTGCCTCAGCCTCCCAAGTAGCTGGGACCACCACAACACTCAGCTATTTTTTTGTTGTAGTTGTCATTGTTGTCTGGCAGGCCTGGGCTGGGTTCGAACCCGCCAGGTCCGGTGAATGTGGCTGGCACCCTAGTCTCTGAGCTACAGGCACCGAGCCAGACAGCTTCAAAGATTTTTTAGGAATTCCCTAGCCCAGCAGTTCCTAGTGTAAAAGAGACAACTAAAACTCAGGTTATATAAATCACGATGATCAATCAAAGTTCTTGGAAAAACATGAAAAAAGTTACATGAAGTTGGTAAAGACCTCAAGAAGTTGATTGAGTTTCCTTCAAGATAGGCAGGTAGGAAAAGAGGGGTGGGTGGAAATACTGTCTTTATTTCAACTAACAAGGCATTTCCCAAACATCCTGGAAACTGTCCTTTTTATAATAGCCTTCGGGGCCTATCTCAGTGATTTTCAACACTGGCATGCTGTGAGAGGATCTTAGGTGTGCCATGAAAATTTTTAAAGATCATTAATTAAATTATTTTCAAAAGAAGTTCAAAGCAAAGTATATATATATATATATTTTTTTTTTGATCAACAGAATTTAGTGTGCTACGGAAGCTTAACTATAAGTTCAATTGTGATGTGAGATAAAAAAGGTTGAAAAACACTGGTTTATATCACAGTTTTTTTTAATGTATTCAGTGGAAAAGTAGCTAAATAAAACTTTCCTGGTATCCCTACACATTTGCTGAGAGCCAAGTCTTATGAATAAAATTAACTAGGCAATATCATTTTTTGAACAACAATGCTGATTTTTCTTACAGCCCTGACCTCCCCAGTCTTAAAACAAACAATTAATGAATAAACCATAACCATCACAGCCAGATCCAAGAGCATCTTTCAAGAATATGTTTGTTTTTACTTTTACGTTGCCGGAGGACCAAACATTTCATTAAACTCTCCTCTCCACTTACTAGTAATTACTGCTCTCCATAAAAAGCTCTAAATGTTTTAGCATAAGACAATAAAAAGTTAAAACTAGAAAAGGGGGAAATAAGCAATGTTAAAAACAGTAATATGTGATTTCTACTCATCCTAGTGAACTGGGCTAAAATAATTTCTTTAGCAGGGAGGGGAAATCTTCAGCTGCTGAAATGACCATGAGAATGAGAATAAAAGAATACACTACAATGTTTTTTAACTGTGATCTCGTGTTTATGGAACCTTACGCGTAATACTGAGTATTCATGAGATAGTCAGCTTTTATGCAGCGAAAGATAGAATTTCTTCCCTGTATTTCTCTTATTTTCAGCATAGACACTTTAACTCTATGTCTTCACCAACTAAATGTAATGTGCGATTATTGCTTATATCCTGGACTTGGGGTTCAAGGAAGAAAAGAGTTGAGCAATAACAATACCAATGGAATAATGAAAGAAATGTGAGTATAGACTCTAAATTAGATAACAGTGTTATTTCAATGCTAAATGTTTTGAATTTGATCATCATACTGAAGTTTCCTTGTTCCTAGACAAGATACAAGGATGTATTTAGTTGTAAAAGGGTCAATGTTTACAATTTACATTTTAAGTGGTTCAGGGAGAAAAATGTATATAAAGAGAAAAAGAGACCAAAAAATGATAAGAGCAAATGATGCAAAAACATAGGTCATTCGCAAACCAATTAAAGGTTGCGTGAAAGTTCCCGTACTATATATTACTGTGACTTTTCTATAAGCTAGAAATTATAGTAAAATATAAAGATACAAAAAGAAATTTTAGAGGTGTGGATGGAAGGAATGATTGTCTCCAGGAAGCTGAAGTAGGTTTCAGCTTCCTAGAGAAAAGCAGTAAATATTATTAAATGAAGATAAACATTTAGGAATGATTGTCTCCAGGAAGCTTAAGTAGGTTTCAGCTTCCTAGAGAAAAGCAGTAAATATTAAATGAAAATAAGCAATCTGGCAAACTAAGGGGTAAATCAGACCTTTGGCCTGAGGCCTGGTATCTTGGCCTTTTTCATTGATTAAAGATGAGGAAAGTCAGGTCTAGGGGAGCAGAGTAAGAACACACATGTGAATCAGAAATGGGAGAGGAGACGCAGAAAGGAAATTGAGACACACCAGAAAGGAAGTTGATACCACCTTGTTTCAGAAACAAGGAAACTCAAGTGCCAAAGAGAAAATGAGTTTTCGTGGCATAATGTAGCTAAGAATTGTCAGAACCAGAAAAATCTGATCACACGCTACTACATAAAGAACTTAGAGCCATGCCAATGTTTTCAAGGTGGTGAACTGCCTGGTCACTGCTACAGCTGGGTACAGTGGCTTCCAATTGCCCAGCAGTGAAAAGAATGACTTTTTCCCACTCCACACCAATGGCGAGAATCTCAGGAAGTGCGCTGTGGTTCCCACTGGGGGACCTGCCTAATCTAGGGTTAAGGATACAACACAATGATCCACGAGATCCTAAAAAAATAGGAGAGACTTTTCAGTGTGTTGAGGGGGCTCAGAACAGATTGGCTCCGCCCCCCTGCCAGTCAACCTGGGTCCAAGAGAATGTTCAGCTGCAGTACAACCAGGTTAAATGTTACAAGAGGCACAGTGGCATTTTGGAAAGAGAACTGAACTCAGAATAGCGAAGTTCATATCCTGACTCTTCTGCCTCTTAGTGGTATAACAGCCTTTCTGGTTGTCATGGTTCAGGATATATATTAGGATAAATCTGCCCTACCTGCTTCTAAGGATTGAGGACTCCACCTCTCCTTCTATCCGCCATCGAGGCCCTCAGAAATACAAAGATAAGTAAGCTAAGAACCCTGCCCCCTTGGCTCGGCGCCTGTGGCTCAACAGGCTAAGGCGCCAGCCACATACACCTGAGCTGGCGGGTTCGAATCCAGCCCGGGCCCGCCAAACAACAATGGTGGCTGCAACCAAAAAATGGCTGGGCATTGTGGTGGGCGCCTGTAGTCCCAGCTACTTGGGAGGCGGAGGCAGGAGACTCACTTGAGCCCAGGAATTGGAGGTTGCTGTGAGCTATAATGCCACGGCACTCTATCCAGGGTGACAGCTTGAGGCTCTGTCTCAAAAAAAAAAAAAAAAAAAAAGAACCCTGCCCTCAAGGAGCTAAGAAGAAAAAAACAAAAACTAAACTCTCAACACTTCTACACCAAATAATTGATTGGAAGGGTTTCTCACACCAACTAAGTTCTCCAGTTTGTTGCAGGCACCTTAATTCTGACACTAATTGCCTGGAACCAGCACAGACCCCACAAGTTACGGGCTCACGCTCACGAGCCTGCCCCCCATTTCAGATGCCAGTCACAGTTGTGGATCCCCCACAACTTCTATCCAGCTTGTGTACAAATGGAAGGTTCCCATAAACGTCTCTGCAGGTTCAAAAATCTGCAAGAATGGCTCACAGAAACCAGAGAAAGTATCCTTCCTGTCACCAAGTGATTACAAAGCCTATTTTAGACGATGGAAATGAAGAGCCAGATGAAGAGATAAATAGGGTGAAGGCCAGTTGAGGGGGTGCCAAGTGCAGGAGCTTCTGTCCCTACAGAGTTTGGGGTACACCACCCTCCCACCATGTGAGTACATTCTTTTTTAGTTTTTCCTTGTTTGTTTTCTCTGAGACAGAGCTTCACTCACTCTGTTGCCCTGGGTAGAGTGAAGTGGCATCATAGCTCACAGCAACCTCAAACTCTTGGGCTCAACTGATCCTCCTGCCTCAGCCTCTTGAGTAGCTGGGAAAACAGGCACCTGCCACAACACCCAGCTAGTTTTTTCTATTTTTAGTAGAGATGGGGCCTCGCTCTTGCTCAGGCTGGTCTTGAACTCCTGAGCTCAAGCAATCCACCCACATCAGCCTCCCAGAGTGGTGGGATTCAAGGTGTGAGCCCCCACACCCAGCCATGAATGCATTCTTGTTCACCAACTGGGAAACTCTCTGAATCTCTTCAGGTAGGGTTTTTATGGAGGTTTCACTGCGTAGGCCTGATGGATTAAATCACTGGTCATCTGTAATTAGTTCAACTTCCAATCTCTCTGCCCTCCCCAGAGGCTGGAGGGTGAGGCTAAAATCACGTGGTTGGCTCCCCTGGCGGCCCACACCCCCATCTTCAAGTCCCTGAATGAGCTGACTTTCCATTAACATAAACACCAACATGGCTGAAAACAGCTTATTATGAATAACAAGAAACACCCCTGCCATCCTGAGGCAAAAGAGCAAAATATGTATTTCTTATTATATTACAATATCACCGGAGCCTGAAACCCAATGGGCAATGCAGATACGTAAATAAAGACAGTTAATGACAAGGCCGTGACAAAAGTGTGGACCAAGCACAAAGGGACAGGCGAGGGTCTGCTTTCTCTTGACAGGAGGGATCCAGGAAAGGTTTCCGAGAAGATGGGAACTGACCTGGGTTAGACAACATGAGTGATAAGCACCTCCCCATTTTGTGATGGATAAAATAGACAGCAGGTGGATAGGTGGATCCTAGCACAGACAGAGGGGGATGTCACTCCAAGTAGATACAACAATACTGCCAAAGCCACACCATGAAAGGACAAGGGCAAGTGGGAGACACAGCTGAGAGGGGAAGACATGGAGAGGAAGCAAAACCCACAGTCAAGAACCTTGTACTTGGCTCGGCGCCTGTGGCTCAACGGGCTAAGGCACCAGCCACATGCACCTGAGCTGGCGGGTTCAAATCCAGCCCAGGCCGCCAAACAACAATGACAGCTGACAGCTTGAGGCTCTGTCTGCCCCCCGAAAAAAGAACCGGTTTGGCACCTGTGGCTCAAGTGGCTAAGGCAGCAGCCACGTACACCTGAGCTGGCGGGTTAGAATCCAGCCTGGGCTCGCCAAACAACAATGACGGCTGCAACCAAAAAAAATGGCCAGGTGTTATAGTGGGCGCCTGTAGTCCAGCTACTTGGGAGGCAGAGGCAGCAGACTCGCTTGAGCCCAGGAATTGGAGGTTGCTGTGAACTGTGATGCCACAGCACTCTAACCAGGGTGACAGCTTGAGGTTCTGTCTCAATAAAAAAAAAGGGAACCTTGTACTCATGGGAAGTGAAGTGGCTCACGCCTGTTATCCCAGCACTCTGGGAGGCCGAGGCAGGGAGATTGCCTGAGCTCAGGAGTTCAAGACCAGCCTGAGCAAGAGTGAGACCCTCCCACCCCTATCTCTATTTAAGAAAAAAAAAAAACTAGCCAAGTGTGGGGGACACTGTAGTCCCAGCTACTCGGGAGGCTGAGGCAGGAGGATTACCTGAGCCCAGGAGTTTAATACCAGAGTGGGCAATATGGGGAGACCTTGCCTGTAAAAAGAAAAAAAAATCATGTAAGAAGATATTATGTATCAATTATAAAGTCAACAAATAATTTTTTAAAGCATAAAGATACAAATAATTTTTAAACTACATACACAGATTGAAGAAAATTATTTTATAAAGTCCAATAACATAGTGGTATGTCTAGAGCAAAACCCTGTCTCGTATTAATTTTTTCCTACCACAAAGAAGACAAAAAATTTTGTGACACAGTCTCACTCTGTTGCCTGCGTAGAGGGTGGTGGAGTCCTCATAGCCGACTACAACCTCAAACTTGCGGGCTTAAGCAAAGCTCCTCCTCCAACCTTCCGAATAGCTGGGAGTACAGACAGGCACCATGATGCCCAACTAATTTTTCTATTTTTATTTTCTAATTTATATTTTTAGTAGAGATGGGGTTTTGCTCTTGTCAAGCTGGTCTAAAACTCCTGAGCTCAAGCAATCACCCACCTCAGCCTCCAAGAGTGCTAGGATTACAGGTATGAGCCACTATGCCCAGCAGAAAATATTTTTAAATGTCATAACCTAAAGTAATAAATAGAAACATCTTCAAAAAAATTTTTTTAAGAATTTACCTGTCATATAGAGAGCTTTAACAGATTTTTTTTTTTTTTTGTAGAGACAGAGTCTCACTTTATCGCCCTGGGTAGAGTGCAGTGGTGTCACAGCTCACAGCAACCTCCATCTCCTGGGCTTAGGCGATTCTCTTGCCTCAGCCTCCCGAGTAGCTGGGACTACAGGCGCCCACCACAACGCCCGGGTATTTTTCTGTTTTTTCAGTTCGGCCGAGGCCGGGCTTGAACCCGCCACCTTCGGTATATGGGGCCGGCGCCCTACTCGATGAGCCACAGGTGCCGCCCTAACAGATTTATTTTATTTTATTTTTTTTTTCTTTGAGACAGAGTCTCTCTCAGTTGCCCTGGGATTGAACGCTGTGACGTCACAGCTCACAGCAATCTCAAACTTTTGGGCTCCAGTGACTCTCTTGCCTCAGCCTCCTGAGTAGCTGGGATTACCAGCTCCCGCCAAAACACCTGGCTATTTTTTCTTTCTTTCTTTCTTTTTTTTTTTAGAGACAGGGGTCTCACTCTTGCTCAAGCTGATCTTGAATTCCTGAGCTCCAGCAATCCACCTGCCTCAGTCACCCAGAGTGATAGGATTACAGGCTTGAGCCACTGTGCCCTGCCGACACATTTTTTTTTCTAATAAAAAAAATGAAATAATGCGTGTAAAGTACTCAGCACAGAGGGTGGTGTGGAGCTAGCGCTGATAAGTTGTCTCATTTTAATACTAATGAGAACACAGCAGGCCTGAGACTCAGGGGCCGAGAAAGGGTCATCTACAAGGTCGTCTACAAGGCTGGGAACTTGGGCTCTGGGAGGGTCCCACCATTCCCAGGACTGAGAAGGTGGGTCACTGCACCTGAACTGTGCAAATATCGTTGACACCGAACACTACTTTCTTCCCAGAGTCTGCAGCTTGGGTATGCTAAGCAGAAGCTGCCTGTGTGACCAGCCCCCAATAAAAACCTTGGGCTCCGAGTCTCCAATAAGTTTCCCCAGTAGACAGCCTTTCATAACAGCTAAAACTCGATTTTGGAGGAATTATGTACATCCTATAGGATTTCACTGGGATAAGACTCTCAGAAGCTGGTTCCCAGCCTGGTGGGCCTGTCACAGCTGTGAGTGTGACTCAGGGCTGAGTCAGTGAGTCCCACAGGGAATCATGGAACATGGAGGTGGCCCTGAGGAGCCACGACACAAGGAGTCTCCCAACTCCTTCAACGTAATAAATGATTTGCCTGTTTCCATATTGGGGCAACATTATGACAACAAATCAAGCAAATTAAGAGTCCCAAAGTCCAATTATAAAAATTCCTGATTTCTTAGCTAAAAATAGGTACGCTTTCTTTTAATAGATGCAAATATATATACCACTTCCATTTGTTTTTTCAACATCTCAATATAATAGGAATCTCTCTGGATCTTGTTTTCTCTCCCTTAAGCAAGAGGTCTTTCTTGTTGCTTAATCTCCATCCCTGCTCTGTCCTGGACTCTGTATCTGTATCAGAGGCCCCACTGCAATGCCAGGTGGTCTGCACGTGTGCTAGTCAGTTCCTGGAATGGACCGCAACATCGCTTAGGAAACCTCCAGGGTCCTTTGCTCTGAATGAGATCGAACAGTATGAACTTCCAGGGAAGATCTTTTCTCAGTTCCTTAGAATATGCATGAACTGCTTCGCAACCATAAGAGAAAGGACAAACTGACGAAAGGTCAACTGAAGAATGACCCAAAGCAGAACGTGAAATGTAATTTTTGCAATTTCAGACTTTGAGGAAATGACTTAACCGAATTTCTCATCTTCTAGAAGAGAATTTCTCTGCATACTTCAAAAAGCGCAGTTAAGTTTTACTTAATAGGCGGAATTTCAACAAAAGCTTGTTGTTATCATGTTGAAGGGAGTGGGGTCCGGACAGTACGAAGACGAAGGGTGTCTGCCTGACATAATCAGCTAAGAGTTTTAAAGATGTTTTAGTGGTACTCGACTGTCAGGAAGAAACTAGGAATGGTCGCTACTAGATCAATCAACAGCTTTCTCTGGTTTTCTCCTGAAAATAAGAACACTATGAACAATTAAAATAAATGACTATTTCTCGGGGGGCTATTGATTTTAATCCCAAAAGGCCCCGTGGTTTATTCTAACTCTCTCCCACTTTCACATCTTTAACAAAATATCATTTTTAAAACCCTTGTTGATTCTCACAGATGTCACAGCCCTTCTTGATCACAGCTTCTAAGGCTAGGGAGACGGACCAGGAGATTTATCCATAGCACAAGGAATTGGGCACAGTAGCCCAAACAGGGGAGAGATTCAGCAGTGAGGGGTTACTGGGCTTGCCGAGAAGCCATCCACAGTTGTCAGAGGATTCAGCCCCATATTGTCAGCACTTTTGTTATTTTAAGAATCTTCATCCTCATCACAAAATTCTTAATTTTGTTTCATATTGGCAACTATTTATTTTTAAACTATGAGAAGCAAACTGTGACCATATTTCAAGCTCTAGTGACAAGTGGGCCAGTGAATGCCAGGCCCGGAGAGAAGAACCTGGTAGGAACCAAAATGCCCAACTGATCAGAGCAGTGAAGGCAAGAATCAAGCTGACCGGCCTCGGTTCCCCGGGCTGGGCAGCGGACAGGAGGCGAATTCTGACAGCAGGTGTAGAGGCTGAGTTTTCAACATTGTTCCACCTCATTCTGTCCTCTGGTTCTGCTGGTGGTTAAGGCTGCTCCAACACAAGACCACCAGGTTCTGAAGGCAGGATTCCACGGTTCTCTTTATCCTGCTTAAGCTAAAGTCACCAAGGCCCTTCTAACTTTGTATACTTATCACCTTTAGCATAAGTTAACTATTGCCAAGTATTGCAATGCTCTGAGTTCATATTTCTAAGCAGATGATACAGGTTTCTACAGCTTTGGTTAGTAAAATGATCACATTTTACCACTTTCACTGCTATCCCTCTTTTCTTAGACTTATCTTAAATTCAAATTATAATCAATCATGACCATATAGCAAAGATTTATGAATGTTTCCCTTAACATCTGTTTTAGATTTTTTAAAATCATTCATGTTTCTGATAACAATCCTTACCTGAAACCCTTTTTCTGGCCTTCTGAATTTTTCCGATGTAATAAATGAAATATAGTACATAGACCATATATTACATAACGCTCCCAGCAGGGTCAGCGACAGCCCTGCACACTTAAACCCATTATCATTTCTTCACACACACACACACACACACACACAAACACACAAATATTCACACTGAATAGGATGAAAACCAAACAGAGCCTCTTCTCAGGTCAAGTTTTACAAGTAAAATAATTTTTGAAGTTTTGGCTTTCAGCATTTTGGGGCTTTAGGAATAAAGGACTATGGTCCTAAGCTGCATGAACCTGAAGAATTCCACAGGTCACAGTGACAAGCCAAAATACTCAGGCTTGAGGACCATGATGAGAAACAGTGCCAAAGTCTGCCTGGGGAGACCCAAACCAGTGGGAATAAAAGCAAAACCAAGGAGATCAAGTCCTGAGGAAGCCACTCCACAAGAAAAGCGAACATCACAATCACCAACAGTCCACTGTGACCCTCTATGCAATGGCAGTGGCAACTGGGGGCAGCCCAGTCCCGGGAACTTAAGGCTATTTCTAGCAG
Organism: Arctocebus calabarensis; assembly: GCA_963573935.1. Taxonomy (NCBI): domain Eukaryota; kingdom Metazoa; phylum Chordata; class Mammalia; order Primates; family Lorisidae; genus Arctocebus; species Arctocebus calabarensis. Next base: position 30,147 of record CAUYON010147178.1, on the reverse strand, counting down.
AGAGGACCGTGGCTGTGCTAGAATATGCCACACCCAACATAAGGAGCAAACCGGGGGGACAGAAGTGACTGCAGACTCCTGGGCCTCATCTAGTGGCAGAAAAAGCCAAAGCCACGGAAAATTCAGGAACCGGCCAACCACACCCCTCCCTGGACCGGGTTCACTGGACAGGTTTCACTGGACAGGTTTTCGGTAAGTAGCCCCTCCCTCCTCCCATCAAAGGAACTTTGGAATAGCTGCTTGTCACAAAAACCATTGAAAATGTGTGCTTTAGGTCAGTGTTAATAATACACTGGGTCTACCCAATCGCTAACCAGTTTTAAGTCATTTCCACTTAATAATAAAGAAATATTCATATAGATTGATGGTCAATGACACAGTTCATATTTGTCAGAAAGACTATACACAATACAGTGGTTTATGGAAATAAACCTTGTACACCACGTACCTAATGAATTCCATAAAGACTAAAACTGATGTCAGAATACACTTTCTCTAACAAATTAACGCAGTAGGTTAATAATCCAAAACTTATAATCAACAGACTTATGAGTAATTTCTATCCACGTCCTAAACTTCATCTGTCAAATCCAAATGATAAAAAGTCACTACTTTAATTTCATTAACCCAAAGCTTATTCTGTAAGATTGAGGGGCAGGCTTATAAAATAGTATCTACATAGCACAAAGAAAATCATGATTGTGTCTTACCTCTGCGCGACCCTCATAGTAGGTTAACACGGACTTTGTAAGTACAAAAAGTCTCTCTTTGTAGTTTAAGGGCGATGTCTTCTTTTTCTGCTGTGACCTTTTGATGAGAATCTCTTCTAGAATAGTGTTAAAATTCATCTCGGTCTTCTAATTACTCCTTCTCCTGCCATTGAAGATCCTAGTATTCTAAAACGAGAAAATGAACAGTTAAAATGTGACAACTGTCCGAGAATATTGCCATTTCAAAATACCAAAATATAAAAAAAAAAAGAAAGAAAGAAAGAAAGAAAATAGCAAAATGGACTTTACCGTCACCCGAGCTGGAGCTGCGGGATGTTACTCTCTACCCGGGTTGAGAATTTCTAGGGAGCAAAACTCACCCCCTCTCCTTCCCCAGTCTCCATCCCACTTGTCTATATCCTGTCGTTTCATAAGAAAATCTAATCAGGGTTCCCCAAGATGATGACTGACCCCTTCTACACCCTTCCCCACAGCGTCCCTCAGCTTTCTGTCACACTCCTACTATCTGATTGCAGGGAACAAATATCTCAAATGGAAAAGTACCTTTCATCACCTCCATGGCCGGTTTAGGCTAGCATTTGAATCGCCTCATTGTCTTGGTACCCCAAACAGGTAACCACACAGACATGGTAGACTCATGAACGAAATGAATGACCATGGTGGTGGGCGTGATTCACGCTGTAGCTCTGATACGGGCGTAATCTCAACCAAGCGTTCCCATCGCTAGTGCCACAGGGGTGCTCCCAGGTGTCAACACTGCCACGCTCCACAGGTCTCTCCCCTGGGGCTCTGTCTCAACCACAAGAGAAAAGGAAGCCCACCCGGTCAAGGCCAATTCTGATCGGGAAGAGCCTCTCTGGATAAGCAGCTCCTTAGCCCTATATTTGGAGCCTGTACCTCCAGATTATTCACACCTCGACTATATATCCTTTAAAACTCAACAAAATCAAACTATTTGAAGACCCAAAGACATTGAGAAAAAGCCTGAAGATGATATGAGACAAGTTGAATTCCCTTGCTACCATCATATCCATTTAGGAAGCAATTGCACATAGAGCCGAGCGCCTGTAATCCTAGCACTCTGGGAAGCCAAGGAGGGTGGACTGCCTGAGCTCAGGAGCTGGAGACCAGCCTGAGCGAGAGCCAGAACCTGTCTCTAAAAATAGCCAGGTGTTGTGTCCCAGCTACACAGGAGGCTGAGAAAAGAGGATCACTTGAGCCTAGGAGTTGGAAGTTGCCGTGAGTTATAATGCCTCAGCTCTCAACCCCAGGGCAACTGAGTGAGACTCTGCCTTGAAAAAATAAAAAAGTAATTGCTATCAAACCAGAGACAATGCGAGGTACATAAGGGGTGCTAAGTGGCTACGAGATGGTGTGACCAGCCACAGGACACTGAGTTAGCCACCGAGAAATTGTACCATCTTTACACCAATTGTTATCTCCAATGAGCCCTTGTAACTCCCAGTCACTGACCTGGCACTATCAAATCAGAGCTCTCCATTTTTGGTAAGGTTATTTTACAACACCTTAACTCTGAACACCAGTTCCTGCGGGGATAAAGTGTAGGGTTGGGGAGATGACAGGGTTAGTGCAAAGTTTAAATGAGATGTGGGGACAAATTTACTATGAAGGCACCACACAGACATTTATTATCTTTTTTAATCCCACCATTATTTTCCTAGCTTAGAGAATATAGCTTCACATCTGGACCACAAAAGCAGCTTCCCTATTGTCTCCTTCTATTCAAACTCCTACCCAAGATTCCTCATGGCATTTTATTCATTCATCAGAAATCCTCAAAGCCTCCCCCACCACCTGTTGTGATAAATGGTGTCGCAGAGGATCCGATCAGCACTGAAATTTTACATTTAAGTGAGGGGTCTGCAGCTCGTTCAGGCATGCAGCCCCTTGGTTTATTTCTTACAAGCTTATATACTCTTCATAACACTAAAGTCTGCAGTATACTTGATAATAATAAGCCAGTCGGCAGCAATTGGTCTAATGAGATAAGAGTACAAAAAAAACATGCAAAGTAGCCCCAAAAACTTATTCAGCCGTTTGTCTGTAAACAGCAGGTGCAACCTTTTAACTGATGCCCATTAACTTATCTCACTTTTTACTTTCAAGGTCCCTTCCAGGACATTCCAGAGACAGCCAGACTCTGCTTGCCACTCAGTTTGGAGGGTCTTTTTTTTTTTTTGAGACAGAGCCTCAAGCTGTCACCCTGGATAGAGTGCCTTGGCATCACAGCTCATGGCAACCTCCAATTCATGGGCTCAAGCGAGTCTCTTGCCACTGCCTCCCCAGTAGCTGGGGCTGCAGGAGCCCGCCACAACCCCCGGCCATTTTTGGTTGCAGCCGTCATTGTTGCTTAGCGGGCCCAGGCTGGATTCAAACCCACGAGCTCAGGTGTACGTGGCTGGCGCCTTAGCCCACTGAGCCACAGCAACCGGGCCAGTTTGGAGGGTCTTAAAGGAACATCCCTTCATGTGGATTCTGTGAAAGCTTCTTCAAACATACGTCAATGGCACTCGAAATTACATTTAGGTTACAACCACCACAGCAAGATTGAGCTAAAACTCCTTTGTCTGACACCAGAAATTATCCACAAGATGCCATCTTTAATTCTACTCTTTCCCAAACATTCCACACTCCAGTCAAACAGCCTACTGAATTCCCAGCACCTTCCTCCCAGCACTCATTCCCTGGCCTCCAGGACTCTCCAATCTTTCTTCTCTCCACCCATGAAAATTCAGCTCAAAACTCACCTCCTTGATGTAGCATCTCCTGATGACTCCAATGAACTAAAAACTTTCCAATTCCTGGACCTATCATCTCTACCACTCCTCATAGAGCTAATCATGTTCTCCCATGTCTACAGCGGTCAATACATACGAAGTAGAGCCTCTGTAAGCTGACCACCCAAGGGACTATACAGGACTGGTCAGCATAAGGAACCAGGCCTGCTGTATTGATACATATGGTGCAGGTCAGTCAATGAAAATTAGGTCCACTTAAGGAGGTGCTCAATGTGGGGATTCTACTGTATTTTAAATTCCCACCTAACTCTTAAGCTTCTATAGGCATGGTCCCCAAACTTAAGTGTAAATTAGATTCACCTAGGGAGATGTTATTTATTTTATTATTTATTGATTTATTGATTTTTGAGACAGAGTCTCACTATGTCACCCTCAGTAGAGTGCCATGGTGTCCCAGCTCACAACAACCTCAAACTCTGGGGCTTAAGCGATTCTCTTGCCCCAGCCTCCCAAGTAGCTGGGACTACAGGCGCCCACCACAACGCCCAGTCATTTTTTTTGTTGTACTTGTCCTTATTGTTTCAGCAAGCCTGGGCCAGGTTTGAACCGCCAGCCCCAGTGTATGTGGCCGGCACCCTAACCACTGAACTACGGGCACTGAACCTGGAGATTTTTTTTAAAAAATACATATGAGCAGGCCCCACTTCAAGACTTTTTAATTCAGTTGGTCAGGGGTGGGGCCTGGATCACAATTTAATGTGCAGGTAGATGTGCCACTATCTTAAAGGAAGTGATAGGACTCTGGCACCCCTTTGTACCATTCTTGGTGTTTACAGCAGCCTCCTAACAAGTAGCTGAATCGCAGACCTAATTAACCCATTATCCATCCCAAGATGAGTAGTCAGAGAATGCGCATTACTTTTTCAACTAAGTTGGTCCCTTTTATTACATATTAAACTTGTGGTACTCTATCTTCTTTTCCTAAGAACCTGTAAGCAGGTAAACAGCACTTCTTTAGAAATTATCTTCTCATCTTTTTTGCTACACATTTTCAATGGAGGGTGAATATGACTACTTAAAAGAAAGGCTACCAGGGAAAAGCAAGCTAACTTCTGGAAAACAGGCTGTATGCAATTATGAAGTTCCCAGCCAGTGAGGAACAGCATTGTTACCAAATTAAGGCAGACCCTTGGAAGACCCAGGAGAGAAAGCAGGGCATGGCTTATCCACAGTTCTAGAAGCAAAAAGTCTCAAAATAAGGAACGAGGGAAAATATTTCATGTTGAATGTCTTAAGGGAAAAAAATTACCTTATGTGATTTCCATGAGAAATGAGTATTCTTACACTGAATCGTATCTTTGAAATTGAAAGGAATCTTAGTCATCATCTTGCCTCTCTCCCTCATTTTACAAATTAAGAAGCTGAGGTTCAGGCAAGTTCAATGACTTACCTAAGGCCACACAAGCCAAGACTAGAAAAAGGTTTCCTAGTTCAAGTGAAGGGCTGTCTCTGCCCTTCCACGCCATACAATTAAAGGTTGCTGCTGTTTTTATAATTCACTGGTAAATGAGAAATCCCAGCCAAAGAAAACTATTAAAGTTTAGAGAATAACAAACGAAGTGACATTCTCCTCACGTGCACTTCCAGCTAAAGATGGAGGGCTGGAGTCACGGTCAGGGACGACTTCCTCCCTAAACGCCGTTGTCACTGTTGTTAAGGAATTAACTCTCAAGGGAAGAGGAAACAGAAATGGAAACAAGTAAATTTCGGAAAGTGGGAAGCAATAAGTATGTGGCAAGTCCAGCTGCAGAGAAACTTGGAAACAACCAAACTGGGCGGCAAAACCTCCGAATGGCTCAACAATCAGAAGCTGGTAGCTCCACAAGTGGGGGTGGAGAAGGACTTAAAGCAAAACATTGTTGGCAGGTCCGTTTAAGAAACAGGCACAAGCCTCTAATCCAGTGGCTCTCAACCTGTGGGTCGTGACCCCTTTTAACAATGAAAATGCACTGCGACATTAGGAAGGCTGAGAACCACTGCACTACTCCTAGCACTCTGGGAGTCCCAGTCTGGAGGATCCCTTGAGCTCAGGAGTTCAAGACCATTCTGAGCAAAGCAAGGCCCTGTCTCTACTAGAAATAGAAAAAGTAGCTGGGTGTGGTAGGCACCTGTAGTCCCAGCTACTCAAGAGGCTGAAGCAGGAGGATGGTTTGCACCCAGGAGTTTGAGGTACTGGTACTCTAGCCTGGGCAACAGAATAGACTTGTCTTTAAAAAAAAAAAAAAGGTAAAAAAGAAAAATAAACAGACTCCAAGCTGTACATGGTGTCTTGTACCTGTAATCCTAGTATTTTGGGAGGCTGAGTTGGGAAGATCCCTTGAGCTCAGGAGTTTAAGATCAACCTGAGCAAAAGCAAGACCCCATCCCTATCAAAAAATAAAAAAACTTAGCTATTCAGGAGGCCAAAGTAGGATAACTGCTTGAGCCCAGGAATCTGGTTGCAGTGAGCTACCAGGACGCCACTGCACTGCAAGACCCTGTCTTAAAAAAAAAAAATGTACAGAGAGACAACGAACGAAGGAGGGGTGGGGAAAGGAAGAGCAGAGAGAGGGAAGGAGCGAGGGGGGTGGGGTCTTGGTGTGTGCCACAACTTTTGGGGGCAAAATACGATTGTAAGAGGGACTTTACCCAACAAATGCAATCAGTGTAACCTGGTTTGTTGTACTCTCAATGAATCCCCAACAATAAAAAAAAAGTAAAGAAAATATGATACAATTATAGGATCCACCCAGAAAGTCTGGCATCCGAAGAAAAAAATGTTCCAGAAAAAGAGAGCAACTAAAACAGAATGAGAAAACAATCACAGAAAAAAATTAGGAAAATTTCTCCAAACTGAAGATTATTTTCAGGTTAGAAAAACAACCAAATCAAAGCACATCTTGTGAAATTTCAAAACTAGGAGGAGAAGCAGAAAACTCAGAGAGCCGAAAAGTAGGCTTTATAGGAAGGGTCAAAATTCAGAATGGCAGCCATCCAGGATAACACCGGCCCCTGGGAGACAGTGGAGAAAATTCAGAAGGAAATTGATTTCTTTTGGGGGGGGGCAGGGGGAGGAGGGGGCTGGAGCAGAATCTCACTCCAAGCCCTGGGTAGACTGCCCTAGCATCAGATCTCACAGCAACCTCAAACTCGTGGGCTTAAGGGTTCCTCCTGCCTCAGCCTCCCAAGTGCCAGGACTACAGGTGCCTGCCACAACACCAGGCTAGTTTTTTTCTATTTTTAGTAGAGAGCGTCTCACTCTTGCTGGGGCTGTTCTCAAATTCCTGAGCTCAGGCGATCCGCCTGCCTCAGCCTCCCAGAGTGCTGGGATTACAGGAGTGAGCCACCGTGCCTGGCTGGAAATTGGCTTCTGATCCAAAATTCTATACTCAAAAGTGTCAATGAAGTTAACAGGTGAATAAAGACCTTGTTCCAATATGCAAGACTTCAAAATTGCCTATTCACCTTCTCAAAAGCTACTTGAGATAGCCAAAATACCAAAACAACACAGTAAACTAAAATAAATAAAGGAAGATTTAAAACACACACACAGAATCCAGGAAACAAAGGCAAGGGTAAGGAGACTCCCCAGGTGCTGGTGAATGGAAATCCTGAGATGAATGGCCTTGAGCAGAAGGCCCCAGGAAGAGCAACCAGTCCAAATGGGATCAGCTGGAAAGTTCTTGGGAAGAATTCTTTTAGGAAACAAAACAATGTATAGGGAGGAGATTTACAATAAATTAGTAAAAGTGAGTCAACTTATCAAATAAATCAACTACTTCCAGGCAAAACAAAAAAAGCGTACAAAAAGGGAAAAATAATCACTATGCTACAGAGCTCAGCTATAAATAACATGTGCAGCATCATAATGAGAGAGCAAGTTATCATCTAATCTAATATAAATACACGGGGTGAGAGCAGGAAGTGCTTCTGCGTGGGTGGGAGGCACATTTGAAGAAGAGCCGAATGGTCCACAGCTCCAGGGCAGGGGGGATAGGAAGCCCATAAATACTACCCAAAATTGGAAAAGCAGGCAGTAGTGACACAAGCAAGTCAATAAAAGAGTGTCAGGAGACAAAACTGCAACAAATTTAGTTATTGATCTAATTGGCTTTTATTCACAAGTCATGAATTGAGGCAGCCTCTGTTCTAAAAAAATAGAATGAGACCTCCCACCGGGCCACCGCAGAACAGCAGGGTCTGTGTGGAGGGAACAAGGAGATAGAACAATAGAGGAAAACTCTGACCAGTTTACATCCCGCGACTTCAGGTTACCCTTTTCTCTAGAGTTAAAGCAGGGAGGACTTTGCTTATCTCAAGTAGACTGCAATCACCTGTTTTCAGGAAAAACTGGTCTGTTCAGGGACCAATCTGCTTCCTTAAAGCTTCAGCTTGACCATGCGCCGTTGAGCACGTGGGACTCCATTTTAATTTGGACAGAAGCTCACTCCAAAACAACGGCCTCCCATCCTTTTTGTTTAACAAGATACAATGGTACAAAAACATTGAAAAAATAAAAGTGACAGCCTCTGGCAATCAGGAGCTCACTGATGAATAGCAGCATAAAGGTGTACAGACTCTACTCTCCCCCTCATCTTCAATCAAACAAAAAGATGGCCGTCAGCCTCAGAGTGTAAGCTATAAAATACCTACCTGCCAAACACTGGGAAATCCAGGACCAAAAATGGGGCAGGGGAATAAGGGTAGATTTTTCTAGAGGTAATAAACATCATTGTCCTGAAAGGTTAATCCAATGGCCTTCTGACAAGATCAATGAAATCCAGAGAAATGGGCAATAGAGGGGAATTAGGGAATATCCCTACAGAATTATCATTATACAGAAAAATAACAAAAATTGTAATTATTATTGCGCTTTTACTATTTTCCTGTGTGTTGGCACCAGCCCAACCATGAAGCCCTTCAGGCGCACTGAGCCATGGCATTCTCCCAACAGCCTTCTGAAGTACGGACTAGAGCTGTCTACATTTTAAAGCTAAGGAAGTAAGACCAAGAGGCAGGTTTTCATCCAGGCACCGTAACTGCAGGGCCTACACTGTTCCCTGCACTGTGCAGCTTCTCTAATGGAAAGAAGGCCAAATGGAAGGAAAAAGCATAGAGTGGGGCATCATGTCCAGTTTCCTAGTCTAGGAGATTGCTAAATGCAACTGGATTCAACCTCCACATTTCAATAGAGATAGATATTGTCAGTATCTAGTAATATTTTACATGCAGAATCAGCACTATTTTACAACGTAACCTAAAGCTTGGTGATGTCCTAAGATTAGTAAAGTTCAGGAGAACTTCAGAGCCTGTGGCCTTATTCTACACCTCATCACGAGTTTGTGACAAAGCTACGATTCGTTTGCAATTTTAAGAAATCTAGCAGGAATAAACACTGAGAAATCATTTGAGAAATCAAAAGCTGTGCGCCCGTCAACAGTATCTGGGGGATATATTTCAATTCCAAAGTACCTAAAACGGGTAGCTACCACGTAAGAACACCTCTTACCACACTCTCCCAATGTGTACTCACCACATAGGCTCTGATTGTCTTTTGTAAAAGGGGATTAAGTATAGAAATACAACAAAAGAAAAAAAATGATAGGATGATTTCAGTTAGAATAAAGAGAACGTTCTGGGCTCCCATTTATATCCCCAGTTGGAGGAGTCCAGGGTAAGGCAACACTGAAGTGTTCAGAAGAAAGTGACACTGCAGCCTTTCTTCCTGATCTAAAGGCACCTCTGATAACCTGTGTTTTCTCACTTTCTTATTTATTTCTGTTTCGTCCAGCTGCTATGTAGTAGAGTATAAAATGTTGAGTATTTACCTGCTGACCCATTGAAGCTGGACATCTCATAAAACACGTGTATTCAGTACAAACAGCATCTAAGGCGAGGTAAGAGAAGGCCTCTTGGGACAAAAGCAAAAAGTTAAGAGAGGCCAGCTGAGTTATCTCATCTCTCCCGATAGTAAATCCCCCCCCATTCCACTACCATACAGTGGATGATCACGCCATTAAATTAGGGGGAATGTGGAGAAAAGCTGCCATGAGAATAACGTTTGTTCCTGTCTATGTAACTGACAAGCGTGCAGCATGTGCCCCGACCAACCTGGACTCTTCCAAGACAGGCGTGAGCCCCACTGCAGGGCTTCCCTGTGGTTTTTGGCTATGACGGGGGTGGGAGCTTCCCCTCTCATAACAAGGAAGAAAAAAAGGAAGATAAAAGACAGCAATGGATGGAGAAAGAAGTTTTAGAAAAGAAACAACAGGCAATACCTCCAAGAATCTAGGAAACATACTTACTGTACAGGAGGTTCGTTAACTAAGTGGGCATAGAAAGAGGGAAAAATGGTTGTCACACTGAAATATTTATTAATCAACTGAGCACTTACGCCCCAAGCAAATACCTCTCCCATGTAACTTGGTTCTGCTTCTACACTGTCATCAGCTCTCACTGAACAAGAAGTGCGACGGTCAGCAAAATGCAGACGAAATGTCAAATCCCAGTGTCCCTTGTCCTACAGTGTGGCCATATGACTACAGCCAAAAGGATGTGCGCAGAAGTGACATGTGCTCCTTCTGGGCCATCTTCAACTCAAAGGCAAACTACTTTCCCAGAATGTAGGAGTTTTCCAGCCTCCCTCAAACTGGAAAGGCAGAAAGATGATTCCGTTTCCTTTATGCACGACCAGTATCACCCTCGAGGGTGGAGAAGGGACCAGCTGTAACCTCATCAGGCCCGGCTGGTGGATCGCTGCGCTCGCGAGTTCAAGACCAGCCTGAGCCAAGAGCCAGATCCTATCTCTACTAAAAATGAAAAACTGAGGCAAGAGGATCACTGGGCCCAAGAGTTTGAGGTTGCTGTGAGCTATGATGCCATAGCACTCTACCAAGAGTGACAAGGTGAGACTGTCTCAGAAAAAAGAAAGATATGACCTCATCCTTGAAAAACTTCACCAAGCAGAGCCTAGACTAGCTAGCCTACTTTGTAACATAGAAATATACTTCTTTTTGCAGTTTGGCAGGGCCGGGTTTGAACCTGCCACCCTGGGTTGGGGCCAGCTACTTGCTGAGCCACAGGCGCCACCCAGAAGAGAAACATTCTTTTTTTTTTTTGCAGTTTTTGGCCGGGGCTGGGTTTGAACCCGCCACCTCCGGTATATGGGGCTGGTTCCCTACTCCTTGCGCCAAAAACAGAAAAATAGGCGGGCATTCTGGCGGGCACCTGTAGTCCCAGCTACTCGGGAGACTGAGACAAGAGAATCACCTAAGCCCAGGAGTTGGAGGTTGCAGTGAGCTGGGTGATGCCACGGCACTCCACCGAGAGCGATAAAGTGAGACTCCGTCCATACAAAAAAATTAAAAAATAAAAAAAATTAAAATTAAAAGAAATATACTTCTATCTTATGTTAAAGGGAATGACATAGTTTTCCATGACCGCATCATCTTTGGAATTACTAAGAAAGAATTTTTTTTAAAGGTGGCAAGGAGGAAGGGAGGAAAAGAAAAAGGAACCAAGGCAAATAAATAAAACAAGAAAAGGTGCTCGGCACCTGTCGCTCAGGGCGCCAGCCACATACACCGAAGCTGGCAGGTTCGGATCCAGCCCGGGCCTGCCAAACAACAATGACAACTACAACCAAAAAACAGCTGGGCGTTGTGGTGGGCACCTGTAGTCCCAGCTACTTGGGAGGCTGCTGTGAGTGTGTGTCGCACTCTACCCAGGGCGACAGCTTGAGAGAAAGGAAAGGAAAAAGAAAGAGAAGGGGAAGAAAAGGAAAAGAAGGGAAAGGAAAGGGCGGACAGGTTCTGCTTCTCCAAGGATCCCTATCACCGCACAACCTAACTCATCACAAATGCCTTCCTAGGGTTCCAGGGATTCCTGTCAGCCAGCCCAGCCCCAGGACAATGTGATGTGACACTATCTCTTCTCTGACAAACAGGAATATGTGGTTTCTAGTGCCGAAAACACAACCGCGGTCTCCAATGCAGTATTTGTCCTTGTTATAATTCTCCTCTTCCCTCACTTCGCCTGTTCAAATTTCATGCAAGCCCAACTTTGCTTTCAAGTCTACAGCATGACAAAAAGAAAATTCTGTACAGACTCACAAAGTGCCAAAGCATGGTGGACAGTCAGGCAAAGTGAGAACATCCAAGTTGCAGCCTTTTATAAAAGAATCCTTAGAAAGATCACCAAAGACCTGTGTCACAACTGAAACTGCAGGACATACCAGATCAAGAAGGCAAAGTTCACCAGAGAAATATTTATATTTATTTCTAAGCCTTCTAGGGCTCAGTAAATGAAGATTTCCAAAACTGCAATGTCAACTGTTACATAGCTAATCCTAAGAGAAGAAAAAACTGATAAAAATACTAATTCCATACAAAACATCCTCATACATCATTTATAACAAACACTATAAACTATATTCTAAAATATCATGACCCACTACTCAAAAAAATGGTGCTGTGACAAGTGAAAAGCCACATGAAAAAGAATAAAAATAGATCCCTATACACAAAAATTAACTCAAGATGGAGTGAAGACTTAAATGTAAGACCCAAGAACATAAAAATTCTAGAAGAAAACATAGGAAAACCTCTTCTAGATTTTGGCCTCGACAAAGAATTCATGACTAAGACCTAAAAAGCAAATACAATGATAAATAAATAAATAAATGGGAATTAAACTCAAAAGTTTTGGCACAGCAAAGGAAATACCCCAACAGAGCCAACAGAAGGCCTAGAATGGGAGAAAAAAATCACAAACGATACATAACAGCCAGAATCTGCAACAGACTCCAACAAATAAGCCAGAAAAAAGTACCCATTAAAATGTGGGCAAATGATATGAATGAATATTTTTCAAAAGAAGACATGTAAAAAAGCCAAGAAACATGACAAAATGTTTAGTATCACTAATCATCAGGGACGTGAAAATTAAAACCACAATGTCCTTACTCCTGTCAAAATGGCCATTATTAAAAAGTCAAAAAACAACAGATGCTGGTGTTGATGTGATAAAAACGGAAGTTTTATAGACTGTTCGTGGGAACGCAAATTAGTACAACATCTATGGAAAACATTATGGAGACTCCTCAGAGAAGCAAAAGTAAACCTATCATTCTACCATTTGATCCAGCAAACCCATTACTGGATCTGCCCAAGGGGAAGAGTCATCACATCAAAAAAGACACACGCCTTCAGACGTTTATGGAACACAACTGACAACTGCAAAGATAGGGAACCAGCGTTAACAGCCCGCCAACCAATGAGTCGATAAAGAACATGTATTTTAGGTATTTTGAAAAGACAGTGGCACTGCATGTGATAAACGGGCCAGATAATGATTTGATAGGGAAAGCAAAGAATAGGACACTACATAATTAATTTACTTCATCAGAGGTAGGATGTATGACAGTGTCACTGGACATTTCCCAAACAGCAGTTAGATCATGACTTATAGCCATGATGCTTTTTTTTCATTCTTTTATTTAAGTTAATTTAGGGAATACAAGTGGTTTTTTTGTCACATTGGTGAATTGCATAGTGGAAAGATGTAAGCTTTTAACTTACTCACTGCCTGAATAGTGTACAGTGTACACTAATAGTGTGTATATACCAGGAAATACTCCTTGGCTATCAAAAAGAACTAAATAATGTCTTCTGCAGCAACTTGGATGGAACCGAGGCCATTATCCTATGTAAAGTAACCCAGGAGCAAAAAACGAAATACTGAATGTTCTCACTTATAAGTAGTGGGCTATGCAACGGGCATGCGTGGTCCTACAGAGCAGCCTAACAGACACCGTAGACTCAGATAGGGGCAGGGGGGAAGGAGGTGTGGGGCAAAAAATTGCCTAGGGCAGGATGAAAAATTACCTGTTAGGTACAATGTACACTATTCAGGTGATGAGTAAATTAAAAGCCTAGACCTCTCCACTATGCAATTCACCTACGTGACAAAAAACCTCTTGTGCTCCCTAAACTCACTTAAATAAAAGAATGAAAAAAAAGTGCCATGGATAGAAGTCATGATCTAACTACTGTTTGGAAAGTGTCTGGTGACACTGTCATACATCCTATCTTTGAAGAAGTAAATGAATTATGTTCTGTCCTGTTCTTGCTCTACCTATCAGAGTCATCATCTGGCCATTTATCACATGTAGTGCCACTGCCTTTTAAAAATACCTAAAAATTCATTGACACTTTTCCCTTAAGAGTCAGGTCTACTGTGTCTCCCCTACTTGAATGTGAATGGGCTTGTGACTCCTTGACTAATACAATACAGCAGAAGTGATCTCTAAGGCTAGATCGTTAAAGGCCACGTAGCTCCTGCTGGGGTTTGGGGCTCCTTGAATACCCTCTCTTAGAACTCAGCCACCACATTAAGAGAAGCCTGTGCCAAGAAGAAAAACCACAAACAGTAGTTAAATTGCAGCATTCCTGCTGAGCCCAGCCTTCAAGTCATCTAGCCCAAGAACCAGATACAAGAATGAGAGAACCCTGCGATGATTTCAACTCCCAGCTGCTTGAGTCATTTCAAGCCATTCAAGTTTTCCAAGAGCCTCACAGAGCAGAGTCCAGACATCACCCCTGTGCACTGTCCAGTTCTTCACCTTGAGAAGCCATAAGCGTGCTAAATGGTTCTGCTGTGTGCCTTTAAGTTAAGCGTGGTTTCTTACACAGCAACAGGTAAGTAGGACACAATATCCTACGGCATTCTTGACCCCTCCATTCTCCTTCCGTTCTTCTCTAACCCCTGTCAACTTCTCCTTTCCTTCTAACCTTCCCTCTTCTTTACTCATCAATCATTTCACCAGTTGCAGGTCATGAACTAATTCGTCCACAGAAACAGTTTCAGACATTCATACAATCATTCATTCTGACATTTATCACACAGCCGAGATATGTCAGGAGTTGTGTGTGCAGCGCCGAGGTGCTCACAGAGACCAGGAAGACCTGATCTTTGCTCTAGAGAAGCAGGGGAGTGACTTAAAAACAAAGACGACATTACATTCGGCTAAGGGCTGTAAAAGTGATAAGTGCAGTGTCTCGCTCCGGTGATAAATCTCATTTTTTCCAGTGCTGTGTAACATTCTAAAGGAATCAACTGTACGTCAACATTGATGTTTAGATAGTCACAGAAGAATAAATTAGTTAGCGTGTGTGCACATGTCATACGTATACATAAATCTCCATTCGGTTCCACACCAATTTCTCAAAGGAGTATTTCTAAGTCTTTTTTTACTCCTCGGAGTAATACATCTTAAACAAGTCAAGCAAAATAAAATAGAACATTTGGCCCAATCTAACTCCCAGAATCCTGCCTGAAAACTTTGTTTTGGAAACTCTAAGTTAAAATAAGAGTTTCTTCCGATTGACACCCAAAAGGTAAGACTGTATACGAATATACAAACACATATGCCCACACAAAAACACAAAATCACACAGTCCTTTAAATTTTAAAGCAGCAACCTACCCAGTATTTAATTTCATTAAATGAGTTAATGTCCATAACTTAGAATAGTTACCTGGCATGCAATGCCATCTAAGTGATTGCTATCAATATTATTGTTTTAATTTCATTTTCACAGTATTAGTGTCTGAATTAATTTTCACAGCATTATTATTAATCACTAAAAAATGTAAATGTGCAGGAGTAAATGGCAGTTACCATTTTATAAATGAATAAATTTTAAAATTATAGAAATAATAATACTGGCTCGGCGCCTGCAGCTCAAGCAGCTAAGGCGCCAGCCACGTACACTTGAGCTGGCGGGTTCGAATCCAGCCCGGGCCCACCAAACAACAATGACAGCCGCAACCAAAAAATGGTCGGGCATTGTGGCGGGCGCCTGTAGTCCCAGCTACTTGGGAGGCGGAGGCAAGAGACTCGCTTGAGCCCAGGAGTTAGAGGTTGCTGTGAGCTGTGATGCTACTCACTCTACCCAGGGGGACAGTTTGAGGGTCTGTCTCAAAAAAAAAAAAAAAAGAAAGAAAGAAAGAAAGAAAGAATAATACCTTTGAGAAAAGACATAAAGAATCCTTACTCCCAGACTTACAGAGTAAAAGTCTGGCTATATTAAATAGCTTAGGAGTTACATTAAACATTAAACACAATTCTTTTTATTGATTTCTAACTTATATTTTGTGTGCATCCAGAGAGAAATTGAAACATCTTATTATAAAAATACATGAACAGGCTCGGCACCTGTGGCTCAAGCGGCTAAGCCGCCAGCCACGTACACCTGAGCTGGCGAGTTCGAATCCAGCCTGGGCCCACCAAACAACAATGAGGCTGCAACCAAAAAATAGCCAGGGGTTGTAGAGGGCACCTATAGTCCCAGCTACTTGGAAGGTGGAGGCAGAAGAATCACTTGAGCCCAGGAGTTGGAGGTTGCTGTGAGCTGTGATGCCACAGCACTCTATCCAGGGCAACAGCTTGAGGCTCTGTCTCAAAAAAAAAGTAAACAAAAGAAATAAAAATAAAAATACATGAACAAAATTTAGCCAAGAAAGAGTGAAATTTGTGCACTGAAAACTACAAGATACTATTAAAAGAAATTAAATAAAATTTAAATAAAGGGAAAGGCATTCCACATTCATGGATGGAAAACATGATATTGTTAAGATGATAATGCTTCCCAAATGAATCTACTGATTCAATGCAATCTCTACCAAAATATCAAGTACCTTTTCTTCAGATGTGAATAGGCTCATCCTAAAATGTATTCTGTGATACTGAATAGCAAAAAATAATCTTGGAGAAAAAAGTTGGAGGATTCACACTCTCAATTGCAAAGCTTACTACAAGGTTACAGTAGTTTAAAGTGTGTGGTACCTGGGGGCAAAACACGATTGTAAGAGGGACTTTACCCAACAAATGCAATCAGTATAACATGGTTTCTTGTACCCTCGATGAATCCCCAACAATAAAAAAAAAAGAAAGTGTGTGGTACCACATAAGAGTGGCTATAGGGGTCAATAATAGAGACTTGGGAATCCAAAAATAAACCCATACATCTATGGCCAATTATTTTTAACAATTGACAAGGGTGCCAACACCATTCAATAAGGAAAAAAATAATCTTTTCAACAAATGGTTCAGGGACAACTGGAGACAAATAAATTTGGAAAGCCCCACCCCACCCCACCCCCCTGCAATTAACATCAAACACAAAAATTAACTCAAAATGGGCCAAAGACTGAGCTCAAGAATGAAAACTTTAAAACTCTTAGAAGAAAACATTGGTGAATTTTCATGACTTTAGATTAAGCCACGGCTTCTTAAATATGACACTGAAAGCAAAGGCAACAAAAGAAAAAATAGATAAATTGAAGTTTAGCAACTTAAAAATATATGTGCGTCAAACAACATTATCAAAAAAGTTCAAAGACAACCCAAAGAATGAGAAAACATTTGCAAACAATATATCTGATAAGGGTCCAGAGTATTTGAAGAAAACTTACAGCTAAACAATAAAAAAACAACCCAATTTTTATTTTTATTTATTTCTTTTTTTTGAGATAGAGTCTCAAGCTATCCCCCTGGGTAGAGTGTTGTGGCATCATAGCTCACAGCATCCTCCGACTCTTGGGCTCAAGCAATCGTTTTGCCTCAGTTTTTTTTATTTTCAGTAGAGACAGGGTCTCGCTTTTGCTCAGGCTGGTCTCAAATTCCTGAGCTCAAGCAATCCACCACCTCAACCTCCCAGAGTGCTAGAATTACAGGCATGAGCCACTGCACCCAACCAGCAACCCAATTTTTCAATTACAGGCCTGAGCCACTGCACCCAGCCAGCAACCCAATTTATCAATGGGCAAAGGCCATAAAATGGAGAAATGAACAGACGTTTTTCCCAAAGAACACGTACAAATGGCCACTAAACACATGAAAAGAAGTTCAACATCGTTAGTCATAGAGAAGTGCAAGTCAAAACCACAAGATACCACTTCACACACACTAGGATGAATGTCATCGAAAAGATCGAAGCAGAACAACCATCAGTAAGAATGTGGAGAAATCAGAACCCACATACATTTGGGCCAGAAACGTAAAATGCTGCAGCCACTGAAAAACAGCTCAGCAGTTCCTCAAAAGTTAAATATAGAGTTTCCATATGACCTAGCATTTCTACTCCTAGGTACGTACCTAAGAAAACCGAAACATACTCAGACAAAAACTTACTCACAAATGTTCCTAACAGTACTACACATAACAGCCAAAAAGTGAAAACAACCAAGAGCTATTAACAGATAAATAGATGAACAAAATATATCATCTCCATACAGTGGAATATTATCCACCTTAAAAAGGAAGGAAACGCTAACACACAGTATAGACGGATGAACCTTGAAAATAGTACGTGAAATAAAAGAAAAAACTCTATTAACTGCATTTATGTCAAATGTCTAGAACAGGCAAATACACACAGGCAGAAAGTGGATTACTGGTTAGATAGGAAAGACGGAGAATCGGGCGTGGGAGTTTCTTTCCGGGGCAGTTGAAGTCTTCAGTCATTAGAGAAGGGTGATGGCTGCACAACTTCATAAATATACTAAAACCACGGGATCTTACTTCTTAAAATAATTTTAATGGCAAATTAGATGTTAACTGAATTTATTATCAATAAAAGAAATTTAAGAAAAAACATACAACATGCAAACAACATACAGATGGCAATTAAAAGTAAAAGAAGAAGGGAAAAGTAAAAAAAGCGGGAAGAAAAGGGAGTGGAACCCAAGTCTAGGTGGAGACTGGTTCTCCCATCAGCACACATGGCAGACACCGAATATAGTCGAAATAATCACTGAATATTCCACGGCAGACACAGGTCACACTGAAGATCAGCCCTCTGTCTCTGGATGAGTCCACCAGAACATCAGTAGAAATGTCCAGAAACAATGGAAGCTCTACCAGTTAGCTTTTGGAAGACATAAAAACAAAACCCATTCCATAATTAGTAGCACAAAAGCAGTAAGATTGTATTATTTCTTAGGATTCTGTAGAGTGGGCTGCCAGTGGGCTGCTGTATGATAAAATACACCCCAATTTTTCAAAATAAAAACTTCCCCTGTCTCTAAACTCCAGAGAGAAACTACTTTATGGGACTATAAAGGATAATGAAAGATACTATACAATATCTTCACGGTAGAGGTTTGGGCAGAAATTTACAACAACATTCTCAGTAGGCGATTTGATCAACATTCACATCTGACCATGGCTTAGTAAATAAAGCCTTGATAAAGGAGTTTCTGTGTTTCCTGATTAAGGGCTGAGCTAGACGGGTTACTTTCTGGTTAACTTAAGAAACAGGAATAAAATATAGAAATAGAAAAAGAAAAAGCGAAAAAATAGAGAGAGAGAAATAGAGAGAAAGATAATGTGATCTTTGATCACCAAGAATCTCCATGATGCCAAACATAGTGGTCACTTCTCAATTCTTATTTATTTATTTATTTTGCTTTTAATTTCAGCTGGCTTTCACTTTTCTTAATTTCCTTGGTTTTTTGTTTGTTTGTTTGTTTTTTGTCCTTCCTTGCAGCGATTCTCATGCCGGTTGCCTCCCAAGTAGCTGGGATTACAGGCGCCCGCCACAACACCCGGGTCTTCTTTCCTGGTAGCAGAGACGGGGTCTTTTACTCTGGCTCACTCATGCTTATGCTGGTCTCAAAGTCTGTGAGCCCTGGAAATTCACCTGCCTTGGCCTCCCACAGCACTGGGACTATAGGCGTGAGCCACCACGCCCGGCCCTCAATTCTTATTTAAACCGTCAATAGCATCCAACACATTCTCTCCTTGGAACACTTAGTTTTTCCTGGTTCTCTGCAACACTGAAGATTGCCAGATTCCCAGATTTCTCTGATCTTGGGTGCTATACCTTCTCAGTCTCCTCTGCTACCTTCTACTTTTCTGCTTTCCTTCCAAGCATTGATGTGTGCGGCACTCTACCCTGACCTTGTTCTGCTTCTCCATTCATACATTCTCTTCACTCTTTATTGGTGGCGTTATCTAGGTCCATGGCTTAAATCCCATCTACGTGTGGATAACTCTGAAATCTACATGTAAGCCCTGAGGTCCTCCAGCACTCAGATTTCTATAGCCAATTGCAAACCTGACATCTTTATTTAAGCATCTAGTCGGTATCTCACTAAAACAGAACTCTAGATACTCCCTTAAAACTTGTTCTTTGCATTAATGTACATAGCTATGTTTTAATAATAATAATAATAAAACTTGTTCTAATGTGGCCAGGCATGGTGGCTCACACCTGTAATCCTAGCACTCTGGGAGGCCACGATGGGTGGATTGCCTGAGCTCAGGAGTTCAAGACCAGCTTGAGAAAGAGTGAGACCCCATCTCTAGTAAAAACAGAAAAACTAGTCGGGCATTGTGGTGGGCCCCTGTAGTCCCAGCTGCTCAGGAGGCAGAGATAAGAGGATCACTTGAGCCCAGGAGTTTGAGGTTGCTGAGCTGTGATGCCATAGCACTCTAGGGTGAAATAGTGAGTAAAATACTCACTCAAAAAGTAAAATAAAATAAAATAAAATCATTCTAGTCTGGGAGTGCCTACAGCCCTAGTTACTTGAGAGGCTGGGGCAAGAAGACTGCATGAGCCCAAGAGTTTAACTCCAGCTTGGACAATACAGCAAGACCCTATCTCTTAAAAAAAAAAAACACTAACAATTTTTTTTAACTTGCTTTTCATACCCAGTCTTTGTCACCTGAGTAAATGGACTCACCATGTCCCCCATTGCTCGGCCAGAAATCTAAGAGTTTGATTCATTCTCATACCTGAGGTCTAATTCAGCAGCACATTCTTTGGACTGTACCTCCAAAATACTTTTTTAACCTATCCAAGTCTCTCCTTCACTCCTCTCCCACCAGTGTAACAGACTAGACTGGTTGTGCTGAAGGTTCCTATTCTTCATACTCTCCTGCATCTTCTCACACCGCCCTGACCCTGCCCTTGGCAATGCCCTCCCACACTGGCTATGGGTATACCTGCAAGACTTGCTTTGACCAATGGGCAGTAGTGACCTCACACAAGCTAAAGCTTAGGAATGTGCTTGCCTGGCCCGCCCCCTCTCTCTCTTCTTTAGAATTCTCTTCTTGCCATGAGAATAGGCCCCAGCCACCCTCCTAGAGGCATGTAAGATACATATGAAGGAAAGCAGAGTTGCCCCAGCCATTTCAGCTGAGGCCATTGTAGACCAGGTGACAGCCAGTGGGCCCCCAAACACATCAGAGAAGCCAGGCAACAATGCAGTGCTGCTTACCTGACCTGCCGCTGAACACAAACACACAGGCAAGCCCAGTCGAGATCAACCAGCCCATTGACTCAGAGCCAAAATCCGCATTGTTGTATGTTGCTGAGTTTATGGGGAGTGTGTAACACAACATTACTATAGTGATAACTGATACATCACATTGCCATCATTCCTTGTTGGGACTACTGCAATTTCCTCCCAACAGGTTTCACTACCTCCTTTCTTATCTCCTTGTGGTCATTTCTCTATTCTGCAGTAAAAACAATCTTTTAAAAACATTAGTCAGTCCATGTATCAGCCGTATTTAAATCCTCCAAGGGCTGCCCCATGCACTTAGACCAAAACCCAAACCCCTTTACCTAGCATACGACCCACTCTTCCAACCATGTCTAGCACCATTCTGCCCCTGGTCCACCATGATTCCAGTCTTCTTCCTAATATCCAAACACAGCTAACTCACTGCTGGGTCTTTGCACATCATGTTCCACCCACCTAGAAGAGCGTTCCGCCTCCTCTTTTTCTTCCTGCCTCCATCCTTCCCTCCCATCTCTCTTTCTCCCCCCATTTGTTGTCCGCTCCTTGTAACTCTCATTTCCATTTAAACAACACTTTCACAAAAAGGCCTTCCCTTGACCATCCAATTTAAAGAAGACAGCCAGTGACCCTCGCTGTTATCCCATTTTAATCCTTCATGCTGATTCTCTCACCACATGACATTCTTGTTGAGTGAGTTTCTCTAATTCCCCCCACTGGCTGTAAGTTCCACAGGAAGAGGAACACAGCCTGTCGGTTCCCCACCGGATCCCCGCTCCTAAGGCAGTTCCTTCATCTCTAGGCACTCATTAGTTATCTCATGATCACACTTGGCTCACAGAATGCCTGACTAACCCAGATCGCTCCTGAAGTCAGGCTTTTACAGAGAGGAAGCATCTAGGTAAGCTGAAATGGAAGGGGGAAAAGACAAATGATTCTGAGAGGGAAGTCATGAAGCATTTCACCTGATGCAGGACAAAGTCAACAAAGTTAAGGGTTTAGACTCTCAAAACAGCATAGAAGCTTAGCTCTGCTCCTTACTGCCCGTGTAAATGTGGATAAATCACTCACCCCTCTGAGCTTGCTTCCTCATTTGCGAGATGGGGTGATAATGACTATCTAAGGCACTTGTTGTAAACATTGAACAAAGAAGTGTATATAAAGTACTTAGCATGGTACTGGATCATACTAATCACTCAACATCAGTGACAACAATAATGGTGGTGGTGGTGGTGGCAATGACACTTAAATTAGCCCTGCTATTATTTATTAAGTTGGCAGTACACCATATCTCACTCAACCTGTTGAGTCTATATAATATTTTGGGGGGCATTTTTGTATAAAAAAAATCAACAGGTTCGGCACCTGTGACTCAGCGTGCTAAGGCACCAGCCACATACACCTGAGCTGGCGGGTTCAAATCCAGCCCGGGCCGCCAATCAACAATGAAGGCTGCAACCAAAAAATGGCCGGGCACCTGTAGTCCCAGCTGCTTGGGAGGCGGAGGCAGGAGACTGGTCTGAGCCCAGGAGTTGGAGGTTGCTGTGAACTGTGATGCCACAGCACTCTATCCAGGGTGACAGCTTGAGGCTCTGTCTCAAAAATAAAAAAAATCAACACATGGTATCCCACATGTGCATAAATGTATTCATAATCTATGTGTATATGACTTAATAAAAAAAAAAAGGGTCCCTTCTCACCAAGAATGGAGTGAGCACAGAACCTAGAGCCAGAAGAGCCGGGTTCTGACTCTAGTTCTGCAACTAACGAGCTGGGTGACCTTGGATGAGTCACCAACTTCCCAGACCTGAAAGTTCCCTTGTCATCAGCTCAGCCCATGCCCAAGCAGAAGGTGTGGGAAACATTCTCAAAGGCAGAGACAGGTGACAATCACTCCACATCATTCCATCCAGAGCACAGAAAGGAACACAAAACAGCTTAACTCACAGCTTCCCAAACCATGTTCTCAGAATACCAGGACCTGTGAGACGGTAACATCTGTTCGCACCAGACCTTCATCTCATAAACACAGGACCCTAGGCTGACTTTATTCTCCACTGTAAGACCAGCAGCCAGCAGAGTGCTCAAAACACACTATCATAGCATGTATGTATGGAGTCCTTGTTGAATGAATGAATGAAATTAGTGAAGGGACAAATATACTTGGGAAAAGCTGGGTTCAACCACGTCAAACTGGTTTCCTGTGTGCATTTCTCAGAGCTTTTCACATGTGAATGGGCTCCATGAATCATATCGAATGCAGTGTTTCCCAACCTTACGTGATCAGAGAACTCATTTTATTTCCCTTGAACCTCTTTAGCATCTCCTAGAGTTGTGCTGAACTATAAAGCAGAGCTTGGGCAACATCTGAAGCTTACATGATGTCATCATTTTTACTATCATTAAGTACATAAGTTATCTTACTCTTTATTCACCTGATAATTAAAAGGCCAAGGAATGTGATTCACATGGAGCTGCTGTCTCCCACCCCTTCGCCAGGCAGGACCTCTCTTCTCCTATCTCACCAGCAGCAGGTATCTGCCTTATTTCTCTGCCCTGCTCCCCACTCCCTCCTAACCCACCTGTCCTGCAAATACTTCCACCTCTTCTCCAACCACCTCTTCTTTCTATACCCCTGGTTTTACTATGAGCGTTCTCAACCTACTTAACTCCTCGTCCCTGTTTATAATCACTCCAAAAGCATTTCAATCTTACCATGTACGTGCATCCTTCCCCCTTTCATAATCAAGGCTGTCCATTCTCTTGCATTCTCCCACTCGGCTCCTCCTTAGGGCTATTCTTTAATCTTAAGCAAATATAGTCATGTCCAATCCCATCAGAGTTCCCGCTTCCTTCCCTACCACTTGTCTCCCAGGATTCAAGCCAAACCAGGTCTTTTCAAGACTCCCTGCCTTTGCTCGAGTTATTGTCTCTGGTGGAAGGCTCATCCTTTTCCCACCTGTTGAAATCCTGTATGTTTTTCAAGGTCCTACTCACAGGAAATGTCTTTGATGGAATCCTGCTTATTTCCCACTCCCACCACAGCTAACCACTCCCCACTAACTCTCCCCAGGCCCACCGCATAACTGTTGCAAGCATATAAAGTTAGTTATATATGTGAATCCAGAGATAGGAGAAGTGGGAGAAAAGGCCATGACCACTGAGTCAATCGGGGAGAAGACAGAGGTTGGTGGCAAAAGTAAAGACTCTCAATGCTGCTCGCATGAATGGCTTGAACCCTGAAGGCGAGAGGGTTTTTGAACGAAGGCAGAAAAGTCAGAACAGGGTAGCAGCAAAGGGAAGCCAGGCGTAGGCCACAGCACAGCAAGCCACAGGCAGGGAGTGAGGCCGGGTGTGGGAGAGTTGATTCACAGTGGAACAATGCTCTCAGAGGGCCACCGGAAAGATGTGGGAAGGAAGCCAGCCGAAGGGTGGAAGTTCAGAATCCCAGGGGGGTTCAGAGCCCATAGAAAGACAGCTGATCAGAAAGGTTGGTCGCCAAAGAAATGGGATAAGAGGAAAGGCCTTGGCCGCCCACGAGCTAAAGCCCCTGATAGTGTCAAAGGCCAGAGTTCAGCGTTCCATAGTCTCTGATCAGCACTCAAAGGGAGAGAGAGATGAGCAATTTTTCTGTTGTCCATGAAGAACAGATTTCTCCAATGCTCCACTCAGGGCACAGTCCGTATCCCACCCAGCCTCCATGTGTGGGCTGTGCCACAGGGGAAGGAGCTGAGGAGGGGGCTGTGCTTCCTCCTTCCCCTAGGGCAGGGCTTACTGCTGCAGAGTCCACGGGAATCAAAGGTCTCCAGCCACCCATCAGGCACCAAGTAGGCCCCAAGGCCCAAGAGTCCGGGCTCAGGCAAAGGGGAGGCACAAGGAATCCCAGGCAAAAGTCTAAGTATCATCAGGCAAGGTTCTTTCAAATGCCAAACACTAGATTTAAGAAACCCCAAAAAACGACAAGAGGAAGATGCTGGCTCTCACAACCCAGAAATCCTCCGACGCTTTAGGCAAAGTGGATCCCTGCACCCCACGGGACGCGGCGTCCTCTCACCATGCCGTGCTGCTTCCCCGCACGTGGCATTTTTCTCTCCCACTGCACACAGCTCCTCCATGGAGCAGGGACAGACAGCCACCAGGACCTCCAGCTTACATCATTTTAGCAGGGAAAAAGAAAAACCCCGCAGAAGAAAAGAGCACCCCCTTTCTTCAATGCAAGCAGAAAATAAGCAGGCTTGAGCCAGCCGGGGTTGTGTGCTAACCCTTCAAACAGTCACTTAGTTGGGTGCAAAGACTGCTCAGATTGGCCAAAGCTGGGTCACATGCCCACCCCCGGTTAGTGCTGGCCCCACCCAAACCACATGAATTGGGGACAGAGCAGTTCCCCAAAGGAAGGAAATCTGTAAAGACAAATAATAAGTCCACTCTGGCGTGGTCACTTGTCAGGAAGGCCCCAGAGGCCAAAAGGGGAAGCCCAGTCCTGGACCTGAACGCACAGAAAAGAGCTTTGAAGTCAGACAGAACTGGTTTGAAGGGCAGCTTTGACACTTACTGGCTGTGTGACCTCGAGTAAACCACTGACTGTCCAGGGCGGCGGTGTGCTCATGAAATGGGACCTCCTAGAGACGTTTGTCAGGACTAAACAAAATCACGCACACAAATGCTAGGCGCAATGCTCGACCCAAAGTGAAATCAGTAAGTAACAGCTCCTTAGGAACAATGGCAATAATGACAGTTGGTACTACAGGAACAAGGGTGAGCTGAGACTCAGTGAAGGAGAGCACCATGTCAGCATGGGGGCATGTCATTAAGGGCAACAGAGGTCACAGCACAGAGGCCCCAACACAGAGTCAAAACTAAGGTAACAATTCAAATCGCCAAGTGTGTTGAGTACCCACTGTGCACCGAGCTCCGGGAATACAACTTGAGTAAGACACAGGTGGCCCCAAACTGTCACCAACATGAGTAGGACCCTGTGATGCTGTTTCCCAAGGGGCTGGACTGAGGCTGCTTCCTTACTTTTGGTCACAGGCAGGGAACTAGTAGCAAGCTCAGCAAACAAGAGAACAATGTGATGGGCCCAACCTCTGAAATGCTAGGAAGAACCTGAAAAGCTACAACCACCTGCCCATCGCCTCCCCCTAAAAAAATGTCTGCATGACTTAGGAGAACACGTGTCTTCCTTTAAAAGATGGACTTCCATCTCTCTAAAAACCGTTGTAGTAAATGAGCAAATCAACTAGGCCTATAATGTAAAAGACATCTCACAATTTTGCAGTGTATAACCTTCACAACTGTACAGGGTCACCCTGGACATAGGCAGGGAAAATAATAAGGGGTGAGGACCGAGTGCCTGGAGTCCCCAGTCCGTGGAACACCGAGATTACATTTCCTGTGGAGCTGCACCATTCAACATGATAGCCTCTTGCCACAAATACCTAATGAGCACTTCAAACACAGCAAGTGCAACTAGAGGAATTTAATTTTTTACTTTATTTACCTTTTTTTTGGAGATGGAGTCTCCCTCTATGCTCTGGGTAGAGTGCCATGGCCTCATGGCTCACAGCAACCTCAAACTCTTGGGCTCAAGAGATCCTCTTGCCTCAGCCTCCTGAGTGGCTGGGACTACAGGTGCCCACCACAACACCTAACTAGTTTTCTAATTTTAATAGACATGGGATCTCACTTTTGCTCAGGTTGGTCTTGAACTCCTAAGCCCAGGTAATCCACCAGTACTGGTCCCCCAGAGTGCTGGGATTACAGACGTGAGCCACGGCACCTGACCTACTTTATTTACCTTTAATCAATATAAATTTAAAATTTAAAACTGAAGCAGTATCAAATATTTTTCCATTAATGAGAACTTTATTGTTTGATAGAACTACATTTCACTATATCCACTGCAATATAAAAGAGGTACTGTGCTACATTTCTCCTTAGTTGTTTCTGGTATCTCATTAATAATTTTTAAATAATCTCATACATAATTTTTAAATGAACACATGGTAAAATGATACTATTGTTATATTTGGTTGCATACAATATTAAAATTAATTCACTTGTTGCTTTTTCCTTTTTTAAAGTAACTGCTAGCAAATTTTAAATCATACTTCTAGTTCCCAGGATATTTCTATTCAACCCTGCTGCTATGAAAACATCTTAGAGAAGCAGTTCTCAAGCTGTGGGTCGAGACCCTTTTGGAGGCTGAACGACCCTTTCACAGGGGTCACGTAAATACATCCTGCATGTCAGATATTTACATCACGATTCATAAATTACACTTATGAAGTAGCAACGAAAATAATTTTATGGTTGGGGGTCACCACAACATGAGGAAGTGTATTAAAGGGTCGCGGCATTAGGAAGGTTGAGAACCCCTGTATTAAGAGTCTATACAGGTGATAATGGGGCCTGGGGTGAAATCCAGTGACACTGACTGCTTTGGTTCTGTGTGAAGCAGAATTTATATTTCCTTCTAGGTTGTCCCATTCTGTTCACCTGGAGGAAAAATAAGGAAACAAGTGCTTTGCTCGGAGAGCAGAGCTCAGAAGACAGAGCTCCAGAGCCAGAGTTCTGAACTCTACCCTACCACTTATCTCCTACCAGCTATTACAGAACCTCCCAGAACTTCAGGCTCTTCATCTGTAAAGTGCTGAAAATATTCTTATCCACCCCACAGGTTTGCCTAGAGGATGAAACGTGATAATCCACGTAAAAAGCTTAGCAGGGCACCTGGTGCCTCTAAGTGCCCCATAAACATTTTTAAATGTTTGTAATTTGGAAATAAGAAGATACAAATGAAATGTTTCACTCATATTATTTAACTCAGTTTGCCACGGTACAAGAGGTGTACTCTGTCCATGCGTCTCTGAGAACGCATGAACAGAACGCAAGAAGTGAGTATTTTCCTCTATCTTCTATGCCATTGATAAAAACGTATTGGCTTTCCTAAATCCACTACGTCTCTAAAGCACATTGATGTGTGGGAGGGCAACATGGAAGGATCCCTTGAACTCAGGAGTTCAAGACCAGCCTGGGCAAGAGCAAGACCCTGTCTCTACTAAAAATAGCAAAACTAGCCAGGCATTGTGGTGGGCACCTGTGGTCCCAGCTACTCGGAGAATGAGGCAAGAGGATCGCCTGCGCCCAGGAGTCTGAGGCTGCTGTGAGGTAGAGGTTGATGCCACAGCACTGTAGCCTGGGCAACAGAGCGAGACTCTATCTAAATTGATTAATTAAAGCACATTGATGAAAACTGCAGAAACTATCTCAGATACTAAAGCATCATGAAAACGGAAAAATTGGCATGTCTGAATTATTTGTGACAACAGCTGAGATTTGGTGAGCCATTTTGTTCCAAGCTGTACATTTAGTGACTGTCTCCAGTTAAGCGTGTATAATGTCTGACTCTCTTTCTTGAGTCACAAATCAGAACATCCACCTGCATATACACAAGGATTCATTCCACCTCAGTGCATCCTTTACTGCTTCTCTGCCATTGTGCACACTCAGGATCAGGAGATTGGCTGTGAAGTGTCCCAAAAGGTTTGTGTTGACTGTAAACTTGGAGTTCCTCCCCCTTCTATAAGTTTATTTTTAAAAAAAAATTATAGACTGATTCAATCATCGCTGTATGAGAAATATACATTTGTTTCATCTTTTTGTTCTCTCCTGAGTCCTGACTTTTAAAAATAATTCTCTCAACCTCCCGCTGACTCAATTTATTACACAAATTTGTGTATGGAGTCTTCTCAAAATCAATTTGGGCTCGGCGCCCATAGCACAGTGGTTACAGCGCCAGCCACATACACCGAGGGTGGCAGGTTTAAACCCAGCCCAGGCCAGCTAAACAACAATGACGACTGCAACAAAAAATCGTCGGGTGTTGTGCCAGGCACCTGTAGTCCCAGCTACTTTGGAAGCTTTGGCAAGAGAATCACTTAAGCCCAAAAGTTTGAGGTTGCTGTGAGCTGTGATGCCACAGCACTCTACCAACGGCTACATAGCGAGACTCTGTCTCAAAAAAAAAAAAAATCCATTTGAAAATCTCCATTTATCTGGCTCGGCGCCTGTGGCTCAAGGGGCTAAGGCACCAGCCACGCACACCTGAGCTGTCGGGTTCGAATCCAGCCTGGGCCCACCAAACAACAATCATGGCTGCAAACAAAAAAAATGGCCAGGCGTTGTGGCGGACGCCTATAGTCCCAGCTACTTGGGAGGCAGAGGCAGGAGACTCGCTTGAGCCCAGGAATTGAAGGTTCTGTGAGCTGTGATGCCACAGCACTCTATCTAGGGTGACAGCTTGAGGCTCTGTCTAAAAAAAAAGAAAAGAAAATCTCCATTTATCATGACTTCCCTATTTATTTCATGCTCTTTAAGAACACTAGGAAATTTGTCAAACATGATTCCCCCTTACAAAGGAGTGGTCTATCCCCCCAAATGTTGTATTACAACAGCACAAATCTACTTTCCCTACACATACACTTATACAGAATTTACTTTAGAGTCTACTTATCCTTCTTAATCCAAGAAAAATTCCACAGACACTACATTAATTTATCCTCTGATTCCCAGCAAGTTTTATCCTCTATTACAGTGTTTTTCAACCTTTTTTAATCTCATGGCACACTTGAACCTATAGTTAAACTGCCAAAGCACACTTAAATTATGTTGATGAAGATCTAATACAAGATGAGAGGCAGGGGAGAGGGATGGAGAAAGGGGAGGAGGGAGGTGGTTGGGGGTCAGTGTATGGTGCGCCTCTTGGGGGT
Source organism: Arctocebus calabarensis (assembly GCA_963573935.1). Lineage (NCBI taxonomy): Eukaryota > Metazoa > Chordata > Mammalia > Primates > Lorisidae > Arctocebus > Arctocebus calabarensis. The sequence continues at coordinate 538 of CAUYON010147178.1, read as the reverse complement.
GGGACACAATTATAAGGACTTTACCTAACTAATGCAATCAATTCTTTATACCCTCAAAGAATCCCAAACAACATAAAAATTAAAAAAAAAAGGGCGGCTCCTGTGGCTCAGCAAGCAGGGCGCCGGCCCCATATACCGAAGGTGACGGGTTCAAGCCCGGCCTCGGCCGAACTGCAAAACAAACAAACAAACAAAAAAAAAAATAGCCGGGCGCTGTGGCGGGCACCTGTAGTCCCAGCTACTCGGGAGGCTGAGGCAAGAGAATCGCTTAAGCCCAGGAGCTGGAGGTTGCTGTGAGCAGTGTGACGCCACGGCACTCTACCCAGGGCGATAAAGTGAGACTCTGTCTCTAAAAAAATAAAAATAAAAATAAAATATGCATTTAAAATATGTACATTTCTATGCATCTTGTTAGCTATCAGTTTAAAATATCTTTCAGTATAAAATAATCTCTAACTTCCATTTTAAGTTCTTCTTTGATGGTTTATTTAAAAGTATAGTTCTTAATTTTGAAACAATACAGAGTTTTTTGTTTTTG
>CAUYON010147174.1:0-21866 GCA_963573935.1 Arctocebus calabarensis | reverse complement strand
GGCACTCTACCCAGGGCGATAAAGTGAAACTCTGTCTCTACAAAAAATAAAAAAAAAGCAAAACTAAAAAACCTTAACAGGTAATTCAAAGAACACGGCAAAAGAGTGGAAAAAGAGGAAAAACAAAGGCATTCATATATTTATATTTAAATTTCATTTTATTGTTTCATCAAAATGTTCCCTTTTCCTGCCAAAAACTTTTATATAGCTTATACAAAACAGTATAAATAACCCAAATTTTCTTCAAATTCCATATACAAAAGTAGTAGTACCTTTTTTTAAAAATAGCGACAACATACGGAATGAGAAAAATATATAGAATACATCCTTTTGAGAACCTTAAATCCACGCTCTTTAAATGGTACAAATAAAATGATTTGTAACAAGATGAAGTTTGTGAATTTGATTCACAAGATCTGTCATCTCTACATCAATAAATAAGAGACATAATACTGCAAAGGCTTAAACAGCAAAAATAAATAATTTAAAAGAGCACTGGACTCTGACATTTCTCAGCTTGGGTCTGTCTGTGTGGCGAGCGTGTGGGGGGGTGTGTGTGTGCGTGCGTGGGCGTGTGCATTTGCATGTCTGCCAGGGTAAGGAAAGCCATCAGTAGCAGCCCAAGTTCACAGGTGCCCAATCCTTCTGTAGGAATCTGCGTGCAGTGCCCGCTGCTCCGGTAGCAAGGCCTAGAGAAAGAAGGCAAGTGGAACACTTCACCCTCGTGTCACGACTGATTTTGGGGGGGTGTCTAAATTCACACATTTCTAATGCAAAGCAACTTCTTAAAGCACACACGTTAACACGACATATGCAAGCGAAGCAACACAGAGACAGGAGAGAGCACATCACGGCACACACGGGGACAACGTGCGGATTCTCTCAGCATTCTGGATTTTCAGGGCTAGTATCAGCTTGGTGGCCTGCTCCTGACACTAGTAGGTACCATCCTGTCATCTGACTGGAGGACTGTCTGGGTACAAAAATATCAACAGCATGTGTCTATCTGATCCAGACATAATTGGGATCAAAAGGTATTTTATAACATTGGTGGGCTGGGACGAGTGTGTGAGACAGCATTGAGTAGGGTCCCGGCCAAAGCATTTGGCTTAGAAGGCCCAGAAAGAGCCTTTCCAGGTGAAGGCTTCATGACTCAATTATTTTATGATGAGTTAGAACATCCCTCTAACACCCTACCAGCATAATTTAACTTGAGAATTTAATTTTAATTTTAGGAGGTTGAAGTGGTGTGTAGAAAGCTTCTGAAAGCAGATTTTAAAGCATATGAGACAAACTTTTGAAAAAATAGGCGACAGAATTAATTCATAACAACACAGCAGAGATATACGCCAGGGCACAGCTGCCGTGCTGATGCCACTTTGGAGGCATGAGGGTTTTGGGGACCAGAGATGTGGTCACCTTTTGGGGGTGGGACACAATTACAAGAGGGTCTGTGAACAGACAGGCCAGGGAGCCTAAAAACAGAAGCAGCCCATCCAAAGCAGAAAGGATTCCACAAAGAAGCGCTTTGATTCTTTATCCCGAGTTCTGAGTTAACTAAATGGGCAGGCCCTAAAAAAGAATGGTTATGAACGAAGCTCTAGAGAGAAATAACCATTTGAGAACCTAGATCTTGTAAGGTCGTAACTGGTAGTGAGCTAAGACGATGCTAATTCAAAGAGGATGAGAAGACCTTTATATTCTCAGTTTTCCAAACTAGATCACTGAAAAACTTAATGAACTATTTTTTTTTTCTTTTTTTTGAGACAGAGCCTCAAGCTGTCACCCTGGATAGAGTGCTGTGGCATCACAGCTCGCAGCCACTTCCAATTCCTGGGCTCAAGCGAGTCTCTTGCCTCCGCCTCCCAAGAAGCTGGGACCACAGGCGCCCGCCACAACGCCAGGCCATTTTCTTTGTTGTTGGCGTCAGTGCTGTTTGGTGGGCCAGGCTGGATTTGAGCCCGCCAGCTCAGGTGTACATGGCCGGCGCCTTAGCCCGTTGAGCCACAGGCGCCGAGCCAATGAACTATGGTTTAATTAGAAGTCTGACTCCATGTTCTACTTTATTACTTGTGGAAAGTCTCCTCTTGTGAATTCCATGGAACTTGGCAGGCTACACCCTTCCGGTCCAAGAAAACTCAGGGTTAGGGCAGCGCCTGTGGCTCATCGAGTAGGGCGCCGGCCCCATAAGCCAGAGATGGCGAGTTCAAACCCAGCCCTGGCCAAAAAAAACAACAAGAAAACTCAGGGTGCTTTGTTAATCATGTGTCCCCGAAAGTTATGCTAGAATTTTGTGACCTTTTTGGCGTGTGACGGGAACTCTGGGCCAGGTGTGTGCTATGATCAAGCAATCACAGTACTTCATCTGCTACAGATGTGCAAGGGAGACCCAGAGCACTTAATTACCTGGTTTAGAAGCTGAGCCCCCCAAAGTAGCACAAACAAAAACACTGCAGTTCTGTGCATTTGTAATCGAGGTAAAGTAGAACCCTCTGACGGAGGATTTTGATTCTTTACCCCCACTTTTGAATTGGCACAACTTTCAAACCAACAGGCAAAATCAATGAGAAGATCGGAGTTTACCGTGAGAGGGGGAAGACCGTCCCACCTGAGGAGCGTGGGGCTCTGAGGCCCTGCTCTCCAGTTCCTCCTGCAGGCGCTGGTTTCTCCTCTCGGCCTGCAGCAGCTGGTGCTGTAGCTGCAGAAACTGCTCCCTGGACACCATCGGGCAGGCTGGCTGCTGAGGCAGCTGTGCATTCCAGGCATGAGGGGACGAGCTAAGCATCACAGTGGACCTCAGGTGTGGCATCTGCAGGACAAGCACAGGCCTGGTCAGCTGTGGTGCCTTCAGCCCCAGAGCTGCCCTTGCACGCGTCAGACAGAGAGTGGTGGAGCCTATGAACTCGATCACGGCCTCGCACCTACTGACAACGTAAGGGGACAGTGCGTGAGCCTGAGAGAGATGAAAACAGAGGATCATTTTGCTTAGGCGATAACGTGATTAGTGACCAAGCAGGCTTTCCTAAAAGTTGTAGATTTTAAAAGCAGCTCTTCCCCACTCGTGAGTAACTATAAGGGCATGAAATACATGAGGCACAGAATCTGTCAGAACTCTCCACTGAAACATTTAGTTACCACCCACCGCTTAACAACTGCGATTAGAGCAGCAAAGTCAGGGCAGAGAGTGGTTTTGTGTTACCGTTTTGCCACTTTACTTATGATTCATAAAGATTCTTGTAGGCAAGTGTTCAGTGCATACTGACCCCAAGTTAGTAATCTTTTCAAATAATCTGATCGTACATCTAGAATTACTTTCAACTATCTTCGTCACTGTGTACTTACCCCCTTAAATTAAGAATAACACAGTAAGACAGGCAATTCTGGGGCATAAGGCCACGATATCCTAGAATATCCAGGAATTGGAGGACACAGATATTGAAAGATTTGTTCAGGAAATGGTATGTGGATCGACATGCCAGTCAGGGTAGGGGAGAGGGCAGGGGAGGAGGCACTGTGGCCCGAGCACGCTGCCTCACACCTGCAGACTCTGAGGGCTGCACAGAAAGCATGCAACACGGACCAAGTGCCGAAGTCAAGGAGGGGAGACAGGGCCTCTCAGGCTCAACTATAATTAAATGTTATCATGAAGCTTCAGAGCCACTATTCATTTCCTTTGTTTCGTTTTTTTTTGAGACAGAGTCTCACTCAGTTGCCCTGGGTACAGTGCTGTGGTGTCATAGTTAACAGCAACCTCAAACTCTTAGGCTCAAGAGATCTTCTTGCCTCAGCCACCTGAGTAGCTGGATCTACAGGTGCCTGCCACAATGCCAGCTAGTTTTCCTACTTTTAGTAGAGATAGGTCTCACTCTTGCTCAGGCTGGTCTTGAACTCTTGAGCTCAGGAAATCCACCCACCTCAGCCTCCCAGAGTACTAGGATGACAGGTATGAGCCATCTAAATTTCTTTAAGTGGACCATTACCCATTTTGAAATACTCCTAGTGGTAGATTCAGAAAATCCACCACTTTATTTTTCATGAATAAAAAATATAGACAATTATGATCCCCTGATTTTATATCAGTTGGGTAATTTTCTTCATAATGATGCCTTTGATATTGAGAAGCCTGATGTAAATATCAAAAGAAATATGTTACGCACTGACAGCATGACGAAAATGAATACTGGCTCTTACCCACTTACTTACTGTTACAGTCAACAGAAATGAATTCAAGAACAATGAGTTTCATGGGATGTCTCCATGCTATGAAAGTTTATTGAAAGAGAATGCTCTACCTTCACACACTATCTCGGGCAGAGAACTGCACCCTTCTCTGCTACTTCCAACCACTGAGTTCTAGGTGCAGGTGAGCCACAGACAAAACAAAAACAAAAGAAAATTACAGGAGTTAGAAAAAGAGGAAGAAAAGTATGAGTTATAAAAAGAAACAGAACAGTGCCAATTGTGTACACCATATACGTGAATAAAAGAGAACTTACATTTTTCTGGTTATAAATTTTACAGGCCTTAAAATACCTCATGGCTTTAAGTCAGCACCCACACCTATAATCAGTTGGTCTGTGAGCTTGCCACTTTTACCTGTCTCCATCCCAATATAATTACGTAGAAGATTCCAGGAGCAGTGTGGAATGGATCTCAGGTTAAACCCCTTGTCACAAGGGGAAGCAGGATGCAATACGAACCGTAAAACACTTCCGTTGTTCAGGAGATGGCTATCACAGAGGTACCCAGGAGACTTGAGTTGCTAATAGTCTATAATCCTTTCCTTAACTGTTCAAAATGAATTGCTATTGTTAAACATTACCTGATATAGCTGCACCAGCCCTGGAGTGGGGGTCCAATTCTAGCCCTGATTCTTCCCATCCCTGTCTCACGATTTGCTGTCTTTAATGACAGTGAGGTGAGTGTACGCGTTGCATTAGATCAGTGGCTTCTCAACTAGCAAGTAGGCCCCTTCCCTCAAGGGAATGTGTATATCAGTTTAGAATCACCTAGATAGCTTTTCCCAAATTCCCTGATCCCAAATATTCTGATGCAGAAACTTCGTCCTGCCTGCCTAGTACCCGTGCCCCCAACCAGGTAAGAATCCCTGCCAGAGCTGGGCACAAAAGGTGGTACAAAACCACTGTGCAGCATTTAGATTGGCCCAATCTACAGAAAGTATAATATAAATAAAAATCCAGTTTGTAAGGGGGGAGTGGCTAATGGTTAACAGTTTCTGTCTGGGGTATCAAAAGGTTTTGGAAGTAGTGGTAATGGTCGCACAACACCGTGACTGTAATTAATGCCACCGCGTCGTACAATTAAAAATCGTTAAAATGGCCAATTTTATGGTCTGTCTATATTTACAAAAGTTTTAAAAAGTCAATGATTTAATATACCAAAACCCACTGATATGTACAGTTTAAATGTATAAACCGGATAGCACAACAAAGCTGTTAATCCAGTCTATATAAACCTATGGTATTAACAGTTGAGTCTAATTTCCTAAAGAAAGTTTCATCAGATAGTGTCTGAGACGTTCTTTTCAGTGTTCAAGTTGAAAATTCCTGCCTTTTCCTTATTTATTCAGCTCCAGTGCCAAGAACACTCAATTTCCCTCATCTTTTAGCAAATATTTACTAGTAGATCAGGGGAAAAAATAACGAGAGGAAGTGGCTTTTGACTGCCGGGGCTGGGAGAGCAGGTCAGGGAAGACTCAGCCTATGGCAGAGCCCAGGCAGGATCTCGGGGTGACTAAGTGCACCCTGTTACTGTTCAGTGTGCTGCTAAACGTACTGGCCTTAGCTTCGGACATCTGACTCGTTAGAGCATATAATTATTTCATCAGAAAAGCAAGCCTACATCCAAGCACAATCCAAAGCTCAAGGTTTTGAAGACATTTATTATATGCTGTCAGAAAAGAAAAAACGGTTTGGATTTCACTATTTATACTTTCACAAATTGCCCCATTAGTGGATAAATCAGGGAACGTAAAATTGATAAAACCTCAGTGGTTCTTTAAATATTAGAGCAACATGTTTTCCCTTCATCACATTTAAGACCAAGAAGATTGGTAAAGTTACCTTTGCATGTGTCCAGCTTTATAAGAGAAAATATTTTAATCTCTCCATTCCTTTCTAAATTCTGGCTTAATAAATATGTATACACAGTACTTTTTAAGAACACAAAGACATTTCCTACTTTATGTATAAATTTTACAGTTTACTAAATATTGGATTGACTAATATTTTCAGCTAGTCAAAGCAAGCAGCTGAGTGAAATTTTACTTATTAAGGAGGATTTGTATGTAAGTTGTTTTATATCCTATAACTGAACTGGAAGCTGATCTAGCAGACTGGAATGAAAATACAAGCTGACAACAATTTTTTTTTTTTCCCCTGAGACAGGGTCTTGCTCTGTGGCATCATCATAGTTTGGTCGCTGCAACCTCACACTCGTGGGCTCCAGTGATCCTCCTGCCTCAGCCTCCCAAGTAGGAATTACATGGGACTACAGGAGCCCACCACCATTCCCAGCTAATTTTTCTATCTTTTGTACAGATGAGGTCTCGCTCTGTTGCTCAGGCTAGTCTCTAACTCCTGGCCTCAAGCAATCCTCCTGCCTCAGCCTCTAAAAGTGCTAGCATTACTATATCCAGTCCAAGCTGACAAGTCTTACAAATCCAGATTTATAAGATGTATCTTCCACAAGGCAATGTTGAGTTATAAAAACTTTTAAATATTAACCAGCACTAGGTCACAGATTTGCTGCATGCATCTCCTAACTAAAGGGGTGGGTAGAAAGCAATGTCAATATAATGTTCCAATATATAAAGCAAACACAGAGATGGTGAGAGAACTCGGCCCTGGCCACAGTGTCAGACAGAGTCTCTGCTCCCTGACCTGAATTTGTGAAGCATAGATCTTTGCATTTTAGGTCAACATTATTCCTTCCTCTGCAAAGCAATATGGATTCCTAGGACAGAGTAATGAACTTGGTAAGACAGACCAAAAACTCCAGCTTGGCAGGGTACTTGGATTCTCACAACAGGAATTCAATGCCACATCTAGTCTCTCCCAACAAATGGCTCATTCATGGATTAAAATTTTCCTCATGGCTTAGGCCATCTGCTTAGAAACTTACCTCCACGAGCTGCCCATCCAGTTTTACTTGTTTCTTTTTCAGGCTTTCATTTTCCAAATGAACTGTTTCTAATTCTCGTTCAAGGGAATTCATCTGACTGACCTGTTAAAAAACCAGAAAATTCCCTTAAAAAAACTCGAGTTGCTCTGCTTCACTTTGACAAATCTATGCTAGTCAGAAATCTTAACTCTTGGAAGAAAGCCAAGATAGTTCAGCCGTGGAAAACAACAAACAATGCAATCCAGGGCCTTGCTTACTTTAAGGGACAGTTTTAATCACCAGTCCTCAGAACAGATTCCTTAAGGCGGCTGGCTTTTAAACTTGGATGCCACCCACTGGAAGAAATCCGTTTTATCTTACGACACAGAACAACAACCCACATGTACATATATATGCACAATCAGTCCCAAGGGCATATATCTGAAATACTTACCGTCACCATGAGCCAGGCACTCTGACATTTTATCAATAAAAAATGCTTGTTTTCCCTAAGTCAATTTCATGATCCGCTCGCTACTGTGGATCAATAGTGGGAAAAACACTGCCTTAAGGCAAAGTTAAAGGTTTAAAATTGAGAGTACACAAAACCTGATTTACATAACTCCTTTTCTGTCTTACTTATTTTTAGAGACAAATTCTCATTCTGTCACCCCGGGTGGAGTGACGAGGCGAAATCATAGCTTACTGCAGCTTCCAGCCCCTGGGCTCAAGCAATCCATGCACCTCGGCCTCCTGCGTAGCAGGCAGGACCATAGTTATACACCACCACGCCTGGCTACTTTATTTTTATCTTTGCAGAGACGGAATTGTGTTTTATTGCCAAGGCTGGTCTTGCATTCCTGGCATAAGGGATCCCCCCCCACCAAATTCTGGGATTAAGGGCATGAGCCATTGTGCTTGGCCCCTCTCAATTTTAAAGATGACATTTGAAGATTTTATGAGCATTCATTTCTGGAATTTTCTTTACCACAGGAAGAATCCAGTGCAATACTGAACAATGGCAGTCAGAACACTGCTAAATAGGAAACATGTGACACTATTCCAAAATGCTGAGTTTGCTTGTATCAAGAAGAGCTGTGGAGAGCAGTAGGAACTGTTAAACAAAAGTGGAATCTTCCAGGTCCATTTAAAATTAATCGTTATTTAAAAACCTGGTTTCCTATGAATGTTATGTCAATTAGGTTGATGAAAATATCTCAGATTGTATGTGAAACCCACACACTGTACCCCATGATTGAATTAGTGTACACAGTTATGATTCAATAAAAAAAAATATTAAAAATAAAATAAAATAAAATAAAAAAAATAAAAACCTGGTTTCCCCTCATGAATAAAGGTTTAAAATTGAGAGTATATAACACCTGATTTATTCAACTCCTTTCTCTGTTTTACTTATTTTTTTAGAGACAAATTCTCTTGTTAAAACCACTCTCTTTCTACAATGTTCACTTGAATGTATCGGAAATTAAATGGCATTTCAGCTTTAGAGCACACCTGGCCTTCCTGTTGCAAATGGTCATAATAATAAAAATTAAAAAAAAATTATGAATATTTTACTTCATCCTTCCCACATTTTTAAAGGAATTACTTTTTTTTTTTTTTTTGAGACAGAATCTCACTTTGTCAGCCTTGATAGAGTGCTGTGGCATCATGGCTCATAGCAACCTCAAACTCTTGGGCTCCAGTGATCCTCTTGCCTTGGCTTCCCAAGTAGCTGGGATTACAGGTGCCCCCCACAATGCCTGGCTAGTTTTTCTATTTTTAGTAGAGATGGGGTCTCGCTCTTGTTCAGTCTGGTCTTGAACTAGAGCTCAAGCAATCTATCTGCCTCGGCCTCCCAGAGTGCTAGGATTACAGGCGTGAGCCATTGCACCTGCCTAAATGAACTACATTTTTAGGAAGGGAAGGTAATAGCAAAAATTTTGAGTTTCAGTTTAGAAAAAGAAAGAAAAGGGCAGTGCCTGTGGCTCAAGGAGTAGGGTGCTGGCCCCATATACCAGGGGTGGCGGGTTCAAGCCAGACAAAACTGCAAAAAAAAAAAAAAAAAAAAAGAAAAATAAGTGACCACCACCATCCCAGAACAATAGTGGTCTAGAACTCTGACAAAGCAAACAGCCTGCTGAGCCGCCTGCAGCAGCCTGACCACGTGGCTCCCAGGGATCCCCACCTCCGGGCACTCATTCTCTTGAATAGACCCTTTCCACAGGCCAGCAGGGTGAGTCTGTGTGACAAATGGAATACAGCAGGGATGTTGGTAAGTCACTTCCAAGGGTTCTCTTAACAGGGTCACTGCTCTGCCTCGGTCTTCTGGTCTCATGTCTGTCTCATCACTCCCTCTGGGGGAAGCCGGCTACCATGTACAGAGAAAAGGCCCAGGCGGTGAGGAGCTGAGATCTCAGGCAATCAGCTAGCAAGGACCAGAATCCTCTTGCTAAGAGTTACCTGAGTGCACTTGGAAAGTAGATCCTCTTTCCCAGGGACGCCTTCAGATAACTGCAGCCCTGGCCAAGATCTGGACTGCAACCTCCTGAAAGCCGGAGTCAGACCACCCTGCTAGGCAGCTTCTGGATGCCTGACCCATTCAGAAAGGGGCAACAAATGCTTGAACGCCACACAGCAATAAATAATACAGACCGTATTAAGATATTTCTGATATCCAGGCTATAGGTACATATTTTGCTAACTTACAAAGGCTTATAACACTAATGAAGATGGTTAACTATCTTCTGTATTAAAGCTTAAAGTAAACTGCTCTTTTTACAGCCCTTAATCAAAAAGAACTGATACTGCTTTGCATAAAGAGATATAAGGAAGAACTACAATGCCACTGTAATTGTTTCCAGACCCACACTTGGGAACGCATCACTGAGAGAGCACAGCACACAGCATGTTCTCGCAAAGCTTACCTTTCTGTTTGCAGGAGCTCGTTCTTTCTGAAACTGTTCACACTCTCTCTTTAAATTAAACTTTTCTTGCTCTGTGGGTTTCACAGGACCTGATGGGTTTAGATGTTTTTGGTGCTTGGGAAGAAGGTTGGATTCCAGTTGACGGACCTAACAACAAAGACAAAATGCCAATACAGTCACCCGCCCAGGAAAGTAAACGACACAAAGGAAGCTTCAGTTCAGCACTTGGGTCCTGTTGCAACTTTCTTTTCTGTCAAACCTGTCAATACTTGAAGCCTCCTTGTCTGGATTTCAAAAGATCCTCTGTAGGTAAGGTAAATCCAACAAGACAGAATAGGGGACTCGGGGGTCTACTAACTCTCTGGGAGTCAAAAAGTGTGTGTGACGTGACTGCCACAGAGATGAACAGCAGTTCCAGGCACTTTTATTCTGACACAAGCATTACTTTTAGGGGTGAATGAGTGACAGTCCCCTCTACTCTGTGTTGTACTGTTCACACCTGAAATAAGTAAGTTCCCTGAGGACAGGGACCCTGTTTCTGGCACAGAGCAGGTGCTCCAAATGGACTCTTGTGACTCCTCGGAGCGTGCCCACTCGGAAGAGGTATTGAAGACGAGGTTAAGTACCATCGATCAGCTACATGCCAGAGGGAAGGAATTCAAGCATCAGTTTTGTGGTTGGGAAAGATAACTTTTACTGATCGTTCCAACTGTGAAATGCTGAGTAATTTCCAGAGGGCATCCTTTTCTCTTTTAAGGGATTAGTTAGATCTGTGAGCTCTAAGTTTTGCTGGTTTTGTACTCATAGTCTTGGTGGCCAGACAGACAATTTAAAGAAAACTGTATCGTTAACATCATTTCCATGGGTCTGTAGTTTGGATATGAGGATTAAAAGTACCAATGCATTTTAATATATAACTGCTTATACAAGGCAAAAGAAAAGTTTTATAAACACAGGGTAAACATATATGCAAGTATGATAAGTTACACATTCTTAAAAATAAGTCTGCCATAGCAGGATATTCAAATTCATGCCCTCAAACATTTCAATCATGTTAAACATTCATCTTCATATAAAACTAGTCATTTTCTTTTCTTTTCTTTTTTTTTTTTTTATAGAGACCGAGTCTCACTTTACTGTCCTCAGTAGAGTGCCATGGCATCACACAGCTCACAGCAACCTCCAACTCCTGGGCTTGGGCGATTCTCTTGCCTCAGCCTCCCAAGTAGCCGGGACTACAGGTGCCTGCCACAATGCTCAGGTATTTTTTTGTTGCAATTTGGCCAGGGCTGGGTTTGAACCTGCCATGCTCAGTATATGGGGCTGGCGCCCTACCCAGTGAGCCACAGGTACCACTCAAACTAGTCATTTTCAAACAGATGCCACCACATGCAACTTCACAAGTCACCTTCTCCCGGGAATGTGTGAGAGCTGCTTTGGTGCTGTGAACCACAGTTTGGAGTCTCTCATTCTCTTGCCAAAGCAGCTGCTGTTCCTCATTCATCGGATGGTCCAACTTGCCCCACGAAAGCCTTTTCTGCAGGTTGTGGAACCCTGGTGGGTGGGTGGCTATCTCCTGGGCCCAGTTCTTATGAGAGAATTGCAGAGTTAAATAAGCCTTAAAAACAAGATGATGGGTAATTTCTATTTTGAGAAGGGTATCATCTTTACTTAATGACAACAGTTCATACTAAGTTCCTTTCAACCTTTACCTTTGTTTTCTCATGAAAGACATACATATACACAAATATGAAAAAAAACCAATATTCTTGGAGTTTGACTTTAAAAAGGTTTGAAAATTCTTTGTTTAAAATGGTCTTTGGCAAAACAGCCCCAGCAAGTCCAATAGCAAATATGATTGTAGGACAAGTCCCAGATCTATTTGGGACCCAAGTACATAGAGATTGGTGGCTTAAAAACTGGGCAAGATAGTGAAACTTTGGTCTCAAAACCATGAAAACCAATCCTTTGTTTCTGGCTGGAAAACAAAAAAATCTTCTTTGAGCCTAGAAAACACTCTCTACTCCTTTGATTGATAGAGGATACAAAGGGAACTCTGAGATGCCTTGCCAGCTCGCGAGCTTCCACAAACCCAACTCCACTGTCATTTTCACACTTGCAACCATATCCTTTTTTTAGAATCTAAAGCACATACTGTCTGTGCAATTAAGGGCTGAATTCAAGAATATGCTTTAAGCCACCAAAGTGATTTTTTGGATCTTGAAAAGCATTTAAAAAGTAAAAAAAAACAAAAAAACAAACCACAACTACATAAGCCTCCTGCCTTTAAAGTCAAACATGAGGAAGAAAAAAAAAAGGTACAATCTCATTTTGAGAAAAGCGTCAGTCCAGAAGTAATTTTTTTAAAAAAAGTTTCACCAAGAGATAGAATAATTAAATCACTGCCTTCTTTTACGGGAGGACAAAATCTTAACATCGACCCCAAGACGGACATCCACATGTTCTTCATTTATTTGTGCACCAGTAAAGCAGCATCGTGATATATTAAAATGAGATGTTCTCTGGGGCAGCACCTGTGGCTCAAAGGAGTAGGGCGCTGGCTCCATATGCCGGAGGTGGTGGGTTCAAACCCAGCCCCAGCCAAAAAAAAAAAAATGAGATGTTCTCTCCACCACCACAGCATGCGGAAGGCTGACCCCCCAGCCAACGCTTCCTAGACTTTCTGGCATCACAGCAAAAACCCATTTGGTAGCAACGAATTATTTCCCAAAATTCAGTACTAACGGGCGTCCCAAAGGTTGCCCCTACAGTTGCATCCAGAGGGAAAACGAGAAATTGTAGCTAAATATCTCTTTATTCACAAAATACAATTTCCCGTTTTCCTTATGGATGGCGACGTTAGGGCGACCTTTGAGGCATCCTGTATTGTATTACACCATAGTTTTCTTTTCCAGCAAATATTTTAGTTTTTTTGGCAGCCTGTAGGTGTTGTGTTTCCTAGATACATTTCTTACAACATTTTTCTTGACTTAATTTTTTTCGGGTCACATGAACACTTTTATCTATAATTTTACTAAGAATACATTTTAGTTTTATTACTACAAAACTCAGCCTTGAGTTTTAAACTCTGACTTGCTGAGTATAAAAACTACCTGTTTTGTCCCACGATTCCATTTATACAAAGTTCAGAAAAAAGCATCTCTAACTTATAGCAACAGAGGACATGAAAGTGGTTCCACTGGGGTTATCAACTAGAGAGCACACGGGGAGAGCCAGCCAGGACGGGAAATGCTCTCCACTTTGATCGAAGTGGCAGTAACACAAACACACACAGAGATATGTAAACTATATATATTTATGTGTACGTATACAGACACACAAAAATAATCAAGTTACAGACTTAAAACTTGCGCACATTATTATAAATAAGTTATACCTCAATAAAAAAAAGAAATTACCTTGTCACCAGCATTCTGAAGTCGCTGATGTAAAGACACCACCTCTTGTGTTAAAGCCTCCTTCTCCTGCTGAGTTACTTGTAGGTCAGCTTTAATCTGAGACATCTGCAGGTTTACACTCCGCAGGGCATCTTCTAAATCCTGAACCTGCATCATGAGAACAGTCTTACCCACCACACCGATCCGTGTGCCTCACCTCTAGCACGTCTGAGAATGAATGAACAAGGACCAAAGAACTCCAAGGTCACTTCTATTCATATTTACCACCCCCAGCTTTCTTTTCAGTAGCTCCATGGCAACCCAAGACAGTATATATATTTATAGGACACTAAATTTTATTTAGGACAATGACAAACTCTGCCTGGAGCAAGGTACTGCTGATACTGTCATCTGGTAGATTACCAAGCGATCTCTTACAGAACCATTGAGGGCCAACTGGCATCACAAAAGATGGTTTCCTGGAATTTTGTAGAAATTACGTTTTAGCCTCTGGTGTTGCATTATAAAGGATCTCTTAGTGGAAAATGAAAATAAACATACTTATAGATTCCCACTGCACACGAATAGCTCATAAATGTAAAAAACCTGGAATTTATAAAAGGAATGTTGATGGAGATTGTTAACTATAGTAGGGCACAAACCAGCCTCAGATGTTCTATTTCTAAATTAGGAAAACGTAATAATTTTTGTACACTCACAAGTAATGGACATTAAGGAAATAACATTTGTTGTATCATACTACAAAAATATGTCAAAGGCTGCTCAAGTTGAATCATTCTGGGCCTGCTTTGGCACTTGTCACCTGATCTCTCTTTCCACTGGGATTTCTGATAGGAAACACGGGATGGCACTAGCTGTGAAGACAAGAGCTGTCCACATACCTTTACCTGGGAAGCCACCAGCTGTGATTTTAAGCTCTCACTTTGGTGCTCCCAAGATTTCTGTTCCTGCTTCATCGTAGCAATCCTGTGCTCTAAAAGATTTGATTTTGCCAGCTGGTTCAGGAAGAGAAGAGAGGCAGAGAGTGTTTTTGTAAGTGTATGTAGCTTTAATTTACACGCCTCCACTTACATTGTCAAGATCAAGCACAATCTAATTATGTGGTGAAACAGGACAAGGTTAAAAATAATTACTTTTACTGACTCCCTGTTCTACCCATAACTTTTTTTTTTTTTCGGGGATTGCCCATTTTTCTTTCTTACTGCCTCACATTTTCAGGGTGGAAGATGGAAGGCTGGAAGGCAGTTAGAAATCTCAAGAGTGTGCCACGGTAGGAGAATATGGAATACCGACCGCTAAGGCAATGCTTTCAGATCTGCTGGAGAAATATAATGGAAAAAAGTGTCTGAGTCCATGAAACAGATCTCAGATTATTAAAAACAATGTTTATATTATATACAACAAAGCATATGTAAATAATTACAGTAAGTAGCATTGTGATACATTAAAATGCAACAAAATTTATATTATTATATTTAATAATAAAATTTTCTTATTTTTCTTTGAGATAGAGTCTCACTCTGTTGCCCTGGGTTGAGCGCCATGGTGTCACAGCAATCTCAAACTCTTGGGCTCCAGTGATCCTCCAGCCTCCAATGATACTCCTTTCTGAGTAGCTGGGACTACAAGTGCCTGTAGTCCAGCTAATTTTTCTATTTTTTTTATCAGTAGATATGGGGACTCGCTCTTGCTCAGGCTATTCTCCAAGTCCTGAGCTTAAGCAATCCACTGTCTCAGCCTCCTAGAGTGTTAGGATCTTAAGTGTGAGCCACTGCACCTGGCCAATAATAAAATTACTAAATGACTAATTTAGACTCTGTCATGGCTTTAGGAAATCTAGGGTCACATCACGCCCGTAGAAATGCTGTTCTAGGGGACTTTGGAATCATCAGGTTAACGGGGTAGGCCCACATGCCACCGTGCAGAGAAAGGCTCTTTGCATGTACACTGAATGGTGATGGTAAACCAGTCTTCTATTTCTACTACCTTGTCAACACAGCTATTTAATTCTTCACTTAGAGCCTCCTTTTCTTTCAGCAATTTTTCATTGTAGCTTAGAACGCTAGAAATTTTTTGCTGGAAGTCAGAGAGATCAGGACATCTGCGCAGCTGAAAGACAGAAATGAACAAACCTCCCATCACATCTCACGGCTGTAAGCATAGAGAGGTGTTTATAAACCAGGCCTCTCTGCAGGTACCCCAGAGGACATGCAAACTTCAGTGCACTACAGTCAACTTTAACAGAATGTTCACTGCTGGGTTCTCTCTGCTGCCCACATGACTGAAGTGTCTTCTCCAAGAGCCTCAACCGGACAGACACTTAAATAATGATCCCAGCTCTGCATTTTACCTTCAGGGCTAAAATGACACACTTCCCTTCTGTCGCCAATTAACTTATGCACATGTAACATATTACATTTTCCTCATACTTTTTTAACTAGAAAAAAACATTTTTCAAGAAATTTCCATTAAGACTTCAGAGTCTGCATGAACCTATACAAGGTAACGACACGAGGTCAATTTAAAGACAAAAGTATTTGTTTTCCAGCTTGTTCCACGCGCCCTTCCCTTCACAAGATGCCAGGGCCGACCTGCCGGTGACACGCTGCTGGTGTGGGCACACTAGTCTTACAGAACCACAACAAACCAAAGGCTGTTTCTGGTCCTTTCTGGCATCACTATTGGGACAATGGGCATTTGGGCCGGACACCTCATGAAACATCACAGAGTCTCCAGCTTTACCCACAGAGGTCAGTGACACGTCCCCCCAGTGTGAAAACCAAAAATGTGCACACGCATTGCTAAGGGTCCCAGGATAGGGGAGCAATCCGCACCCCGCCAACCCTGTTGAGAACCACCCCTTTAAAGACTGTTTCTTACACTCCTTAATCCTTTCCAATAGTTAGTAAGTTTTTAATTAGACTCCAATTCACCTGGCTTTCAAATTTTCTTTTTTTTTTTTTTTTTGAGACAGTCTCATTCTGTCATCCTGGGTAGAGTGCTGTGGTGTCAGCCTAGCTCATAGCAACCTCAAACTCTTGGGCTCAAGCAATCCTCCTGCCTCAGCCTCTCAGAGTGTGGGCCACACACCGGCGGCTTTCAAATTTTCAATTCTTTATTACCATTATGATTTTATGGCCATCTTTCTACTTCCCACCTGAAGTTTTTTACATTTAGCTTTAGGAATGATATGACGGGAGGCTGAGGCAGGAGGATCATTTGAACCTAGGAGTCTGAGGTTGTTCTGAGCTAGGTTGATGCCACAGCACTCTTCACCTGGGTGACAGAGGGAGACCTTGTCTCAACAAAGAGGAAAGAAAAGGCATAAGAGGGACCAGCCTTATCTAAGTCTCATCAATCAGGAGTGAACAGAATTACGAAAGTTAAGAGCAAGAAAATTACCCTCTTTTTGGATAAACTTATATTCCTCTATCACCTGGCTGACAGAAACTAAAACAATACATTTTTAAAATTGAAGTGGCTGGGATTCATTTGTAGCAATGGAATTTTAGAGTCTGTAACATATAGAGGTTACATATCTAGAAGAATTCACAGTAGGAACCCTTACAGACCTGACCAAGCGGTAAGCTGCTCGGTGGGACTCGGTACTAAGGACAATTGGCTGGAAAGCCCAGGCCAGCAGGTGCACACGGCTCTGGGAACCCCTGTGAGCCGCACAGGCTTACCTGTTTCATTTTCTCCAGTTCATCTTTGAGGAGGAGGTTTTCCTGTTCCAGGGTATGGGTTTGTATTTTAGCTTCAGAAAGTTCTGCCTCCAGAGAAGACACTAACCTGGAGGCCTAGGAGAAAAATGAAGACGTCAAATAACAGACATATTCATTTAGGCTGGAACTTTACTAGGTCCATACAAGGCGATGTTAAGGAAACCATAACACAAATTCAGCAATGCGCTGTTTTATAACCCTTTATCCTCATGCTAGGCAGGACTAACCAAAGTAACCTTTTCAAAGACTTTCCACTTAAATGGCACGCATATGATTCCTAAGGTAGTTTCTGCATATTTCTCTCATGTAAAGTTATTATCTTTCTCTTGGTGGAGATGCTTTGAAACTATGCAATCCTGTTTCTCCCTAAACTTCTGCTTATTAATTTTAGTATATATGAATGAGTTTAGTTCACAATCTATTAAGGGGTTGTTTCCTTAATGACGTTTTTTTCTTATTTCTATCTTTCTTTCTACATTTATTTACTTTATTTTGTTTATTTATTTTGAGACACAGTCTCACTTTGTTGCTCTTGGTAGAGTGCCGTGGCATCAACAAAACTCACAGCAACCTTAAACTCTTAAGCACAAGTGGTCCTCTTGCCTCAGCCTCCCAAGTAGCTGGGATTACAGGTTCCCACTACAATGGGCTATTTTTAGAGATGGGGTTTCACTCTTGCTCAGGTTGGTCTTCACCTCCTGAGCTCAGGTGATTCACCTGTCTCCACTTCCCACAGTGCTAGGATTACAGGTGTGAGCCAATGTTGCCCTGGGTAGAGTGCTGTGGCATCAGCCTAGCTCATAGCAACCTCAAACTCTTGGGCTCAAGCAATCTACCTACCTCAGCCTCCCAGAGTGCTGGGATTACAGGTGTGGGCCACATGCCCAGCTCTTTTTTATTTTATTTATTTATTTATTTTGAGAATATTCTTCTTCCTGGCACCACGACATGTTCCAGGCTCATCTGATATTTTCATCAGATGAAAAATTAATCATTTTTCAAGGAATCCTGGTTCCTTTTATAGGAAAATGGTGTTTAGAAACCAAGATCAGGGTAACCCCTGCACACAAACACGCCTGTATTTCTGTACCTATCTGGCTGTGTGTGTGTACATCATAAGTTCCTAACATTTCAGATCCCAGTCCCAACATCAGAGGGCTCATCTGAGCATTCCCTCCCTCCCACTTGCAACTTCCCTCTCCCCTGATGACACACAGCAGTTCTCATCTGCCTTCATACACACAGAGGAGAATGAGCACCCCCGTGAGAACACACTGACTGACTTACAGCATTTACGTACAGTTTGCTTTTTCGTTAGCTTGGACAGTATCAAGATATTCATTAATTCCTCGGTGTAGTAATATTATCCATTTATGAGACAGTCAGGTTCATTTTTCTTTCTCCTTTGTTTCCTTTTTGTAGCCCCTCCACCTCACTGATTGGTTTCACCTGTGCACTTATTTGGGGTACAGAGTACATGAAACATGACTATCGTTCTCAGAGTCAGAGTTCTACAAAAGGCAAACTCAGGAAGGGCTGATCCTATGTCCCTTCTTTCTTATATGCACAGAGGGGTATTACATCTTCTAAATTTTTCTTTTTTCTCTCAAAAAGTACGTCCTAGAGGCTGGGTATGGTAGCTCATGCCTATAACCCTACCACCCTGGCTGAGGCAGGTGGCTTATTTGAGGTCAGAAGTTGAAGAGCAACCTGAGTAAAAGTCAGACCCATCTCTACTAAAAATAGAAAAAATTAGCCGGGTGTTGTGGTGGGCACCTATAGTCCTAGCTACTTGGGAGACTGAGGCAGGATCACTTGAGCTCAGAAGTTTGAGCTATGATGATGTCTTGGCACCTAAGGTGACACAGGGACATGCTGTCTCCAAAAAAAAAAAACCCAAACCAAAAATAGTATGTCCTAGAGATCATTTCTTATAGAACTCTTCCTTCCTTTTTTTTTTTCTTTTTAAACCAGGTGCATAGTATTCCTTTATGGTACAAATGCGCCCACATTTATTCACCTGCCCTCTGCCCTCCTGTGAGTGAACACTATTTTGTAATTACAAACAGTGCTTTGCTGAATAACCCTGAGCAAGTGAATTTTCATACTGTTGGAGGCGTATCTTTAGGGTAGATTCTTACAAGGGAGACTATGGGGACAAAAGGTAAGCACATGAGGAATTGTCAAATTTACCTCCAAAAAGGTAGCAGCGGTTTGCCTCTCCCCAAGAGAATATGTTCATATTTTTAAATTGTTGCCAATTTTATAGGTAATAAATTATATATCAGTGTTGTTTTAATTTGCAGTACTCTATGAGTGATTTTGAATATTTTGTCATAGGCTTGAAGGCCATTTATATATATATATATATATATTTTTTTTTTTTTTGTAGAAACAGAGTCTCACTTTATCGCCCTTGGTAGCGTGCCGTGGTGTCACACAGCTCACAGCAACCTCTAACTCCTGGGCTTAGGCAATTCTCTTGCCTCAGCCTCCCAAGTAGCTGGGACTACAGGTGCCCACCACAATGCCCGGCTTTTTTTTTTTGTTTTGCAGTTCAGCCGAGGCCGGGTTTGAACCCGCCACCTTTGGTATATGGGGCCCGTGCCCTACTCAAAGAGCCACAGGTGCCACCCATTATATTTTTTGATAAATTATCTATTCCTGTATTTTTCCAATTTTGCTACAGTAGGGATATTAGACTTTCTGTGGTAGATCTTATAAATATTTTCTTCTAGTTTGTCCACTGTCTTTCAACTTTGTTTATAGTATCTTTTTGCCATGTAAAGTCCTTTCAAAATACAATCAATTTTTTTCTTTATGGCCTCTGGTTTTTGAGTCACAGAGAGACAGCCTTTCTTTTACACAAGAATTAGAGACATGTTTTCTTCAAGTACTAGTATAGCT
The DNA here is from genome assembly GCA_963573935.1 of Arctocebus calabarensis. Classification (NCBI taxonomy): domain Eukaryota; kingdom Metazoa; phylum Chordata; class Mammalia; order Primates; family Lorisidae; genus Arctocebus; species Arctocebus calabarensis. Next base: position 1,766 of record CAUYON010147174.1, on the reverse strand, counting down.
TCAGTTCTATATTTAGGTTCCTAATCCGGTTGAAGTTTATCCTTGTGGATAGTATGAAATACAGGTCTGATTTTATCTATTCCCAAACGTCAACCTAGTTCTCGAAGCACTGTTTACTAAAAAGTCCATCCTTACCCCAATGGTTTGAGAAGCTACTTTTGTTATGCGCTAGGGTTCCCTTTTATTTGGGTCTAATTTTAGACTTTTGTTCCACTTACCCATTTGTCTATTCATGTACCAGCACCACACTTCTTTACTTCTTAAGGCTTTATGGGTAAGAAATTGAACACAAGCATTTCTTCATTTCTTAGGATTTTTTTCAACCAAGCGGCAGGTGTCTACAGACCGTACCTGCTCTTTGCAGTGTCCCAGCTCTTCTTTCAGATGAGACTTCTCTTGTTCCCAGTCCTGGAATGCACCGTTCCCTGGCTCTTCTTCCTTCTGGCGTAGCATTTCTGCCAGGCGTTGATTAAGTTCTTGCAGTTCTTCCTGATCTCGAGAGTTCTTTTGGCTGAGTTCTGTATTTTCCAAATCCAACTGTTGGTTTTTGATTTTTAATTCTGAAATCTAATTAAAATTGAAATAAGTTTTAAAAACTTGTTACCCTACTTGTGATAAGACACAGACGTAGAGACATAATTGTTTTTCCCCTCTCTATATAGATAATAAGTTTTAAAAATATACATTTCACGACAGAAATACTACAGACTCATTATCACAAATTCAGTCAATTCAGAAGTGTATGAAGAAGTGAGACACTCAGCTTAACCCACCACAGAAGGCCCACTGTCCGGAGGAATATGCATCCTTCCAGATCTTTCTCTATGCATATACAAAACCCATGTACACACAGAGATACTTTTTTCTTATTAACAAAAAACTGGATCATATCATTTTTGAACTGCTTGCTTTTTTTCACTTATAACATCTTATTCTTTTCTTTCCAAGTCAGTGTGTTCTGGAACTACCATATGCTCTTGCTTTTTATTTTTTTTAAGCGGCTGTAGGATATTCCATAATGCACTGAGCCATACCCACATTGACAGGTGTATAAGTTTTTTTAAAAAATCATTATTCCTTTAATTATGAATAAACAAAACAATCTTCTGGAAAATCCACTTACACACAGTAGCATTTTGTATTTGGGATTATTTTTTAGAAATAGAGTCATTAGGTTAGAAGATCTGTCCATAATTGCTATTTTCCTAGCTCTCCCCAGAACGTCTTCCTCACAGTGCTACCCCCTAGAATCCCACCAACAGGGTTTGAGTTTGCTCATTCTTTATGCCCTCTTTGATACTAGATGATGTCAATCTTTAATTTTTACTACTTCAATAGGTAAAAAAACAAATTCACTGAATTTGGACTTTCCTAATCTCAAATGAGGCTATCTTTTTTGTATATTGTACTTCTCTTCTGTGATTTGAGTCTTCATATCGATTACCCATTTTTCTTTTTTTTTTTGAGACAGAGCCTCAAGCTGTCACCCTGGATAGAGTGCCATGGCATCACAGCTCACAGCAACCTCCAATTCCTGGGCTCAAGCGAGTCTCCTGCCTCTGCCTCCCAAGTAGCTGAGACCACAGGTACCCGCCACAACGCCCGGCCATTTTTTGATTACAGCCGTCGTTGTTTGGTGGGCCTGGGCTGGATTCGAACCTGCCAGCTCAGGTGTACGTGGCTGGCGCCTTAGCCTGTTGAGCCATGGGCGCCAAGCCTGATTACCCATTTTTTAACAGGATTTTGCCATTTATTTCTAAGAATAT
>CAUYON010147173.1:0-37201 GCA_963573935.1 Arctocebus calabarensis | reverse complement strand
CAAAAGTACCTGGCACGTAGTAGGTACTCAATTAATTTTAGATTAATAAATGAATCAAGTTTAAAAGTTAAGTAAGTAGCCCAAAGAAAAGGCCGCAAGTTCTCCTCATATTCAAGAACTCCCCCAGCAAATAACTAATTTTATTATTTTTTTTTTTTGAGACAGAGCCTCAAGCTGTCACCATGGATAGAGTGCTGGGGCATCACAGCTCACAGCAACCACCCATTCCTGGGCTCAAGCGATTCTCTTGCCTCCGCCTCCCAAGTAGCTGGGACTACAGGCGCCCCTCCACAACGCCTGGCCATTTTTTGGTTGCAGCTGTCATTGTTGATTGGCGGGCCTAGGTTGGATTCGAACCTGCCAGCTCAGGTGTACGTGGCTGGCGCCTTAGCCTGTTGAGCCACAAGTGCCGAGCCAGAAGGTTGAATTTTAGAGTCAAAGTTAGGTGGGAAGATGTTCGGTTCAGGCCTCTCAGCCAATGAGCCTTGAAATCCTTTGCAAAGATCTACTTCAATTCAGTGCTACCAGAATGGTGCTTGTCATGAAAGTATCAAACTCTCTACAACTAAGCACGGTGAAGGAGTATGGAGGCAGATAGACCTTTAATGTGTGGTACTCTAAATTTTAAGAAAGAGAAAATAATTATCGCAGATCAATAAAAGCAAAATATGAAAAATTAACATGATTTACAAGATTACAATATAGATCAAACTGTTCAATAGGGCTGACTCAAATTCACAAAAAACTAAATGTCGAGTGAATAGACGAATTTAAACTAAGGTTTATAAATTAATGGCTTTGTTAAGATTTAGTTTTCAACTGATCTAGATAGTGTCTGAAGGTTAAATTAACTCTAAATACCTTTATCAGACCTTTATTTAGAAATAGTCTGAAAATAAGAAATTACAATTACACTGTTCTCAAGGATAAGTGCAATCTCTTTGTGGTAAAATATCTTAATTCATGTTTTGTTATAAAAAATATACAAAATACTACTTATTACCCTTCCTTCTCTTGGTATAAACCCATGTGGTTCAGTAACATCAGCCAAGTTGGTCATTCAGTTCAAGTCATGTTAATATTAGGTCTTCTACAATCAAACTGGGTTTTAAGGCTCAGTATACAATTTATCTTTCCAGACATACAATGGTATGTTGGTTTTATGAAAGGGTAAGAGAATAAGAGTCTTTAAAAATATATATACAAATGGGATAGCCATTTGTTGTTATGTTACTTTATCCCATTTCCCTCAATTTTTAAAACAAGACAAAATTGTAGAAACAATCCTCTACTTGTAATTCTAGATAGCATATGATAAAAAAGTTTGCATATTTTTTAATCAAGCAGAATAAATGTGGACTTTTGCTTAGCCATCATTAATTTTTTTAAAACCATGCTAACTTAAGCAGTTGGAAAATATTATCTGACAACTTCAGGTAACAGAATAACTCTTTTCTTTTTTAATAAAGTTTAAAGGAATCAAGTATCTAAGACCATGTTTTTAATTAGCCATTTGAAACTGGCTTCTCTCCTCCATTCTATCTTTTAAAAAACAACTTTAACATAACATTTGACAAAAGCTTATATTTGCTCATCATAAAAACCAAAGGACATTTATATACCTGAAATTGATAAACTATACAAAATATTAAACATATGAAGAAGAGGTATATCTTACAGAATTATTTGGCTATATCATAAGGCAATCAATGAAGATGGAGTCTTTCCTATCAGAAATTGAGATAAGTGAAATTCTATAACATGATAATTCTCCATAAATTTGAAAGTTTGCTGGTTACAGCAGGATGATCATGCCACACTGTCATCCTTATTGAAGTTCGATGAAAGCAGACTGAATGAAAAAGGAACAAATTTGGTGCCTGCACCAACGTAGAATTTGTTCTGAAATTCTACCCTAAAAAAAGAAAATGCATGTATTAATGGAAAATTATGAAATAACAGTCCTACTTTTCTTAAAACAACATTTATATGTTAAAAAAAACTCATGTGCTGAAATTGCTTCATTCCCAAACATGCTCTAAGCACAAGTATTTTTACTTACATACCTCCTGCCCGAGTGGACTGTCCTAATGTGAAACACAAACTTTCTCTAATGCATCATGCCACCTCTGTCACACTACCAGACATACAGAAGGCACATGCACAGGTAATAAGAACCTCTCTCTCCACTTAGGTAAGTGGCTACACAGAGGAGTAATCTGATATACACTAAGAAATACATGATCTTATGATAGTCACATAAGAAATACATAAGTATTTTGCAATCAGATAAAGCAATCTGTCAGACCCAAAGTGAATTAACAGTATAAAACCTATGTAATTATTCTGTAACCAAAAACTTATAAGCATGAAGTAATAACAGTTGAGAAACAAAATAAAATTTTAACTCAGAAGATCTGAATACAGATCCCAATGGCAAGAAGGGAAAAATAAGCCTACCTTAAGCATCAGATTTTTGTCTATATATCTGGGTGGAGGGGTTATATTTTTTATTTACTTTTTATTTTTTTGAGACAGTCTCATTATGTCATCCTCAGTAGAGTGCCATGGCATCATTGCTCACAGTAACCTCAAACTTTTGGGCTTAAGTAATTCTCTTGCCTCAGCCTCCCAAGTAGCTGGGACTACAGGCATCCACCATAAGGCCCGGCTGTTTTTTGAGGTAGTTGTCATTGTTGTTTAGCAGACCTGGGCCAGGTTCGAACTCGCCAGCTCCGGTGTATGTGGCCAGCGCCCTAACCACTGAGCTATGGGCACTGAGCTGGGTTATATTTTTTAAATAACAGTCTCAAAGCTAAATTTCAAACTCACCAATGGAGACGTATGGCGTGAAGAAATGCAGAAAGCCCTTCCATGATCAAAAGGATGAAAATTGTCAAAATTGCAAAGAGGGCGATCACTGGGAGCAGGAGCAGGACCCCGTAAGTAGTGTCCACGCGAAGGCCCACACGCATGAGCATGGCCCACAGGACGTCAGATAACTCTGGAAAGGAATTCAGTTTGCAGAGCTCACTTTTACTTACATTCAACTCTGAACTGCTATCCCATAAAATTAATTTGCATACATCATATCTCATATGGAACCTGCCTCTCAGCTCATGTAAAAGTTAACCAGCTGTTTAATTGTCTTGAACACTAAGGAAGACTTGGCATTCCAGAAATACCAAAGGCCCTCCTACTAACAGCAGATCTTGACCCAGATTGGGGTCACATTAGTTCCGCCCAGAGCGGCAGTGGACCTGACAGTAACGCACGAACCCTCACTGGCTTGAGTTCCCTCTTTGGCAAAATGGAGATAATGGACCACAGGGCCCACTCCAGCCACAAAATTCCAGATCTTCTACTATGCTTCTAAATATATCAGTGTAATTAAAAAAAAAACAAAAACCCTCTCATCTGGCATTTTTCACGAGTTCAGGTCATCCTTGCTGTGCGCAGTAGTACAGGAGCATGAACGTGGCCTCACGATCACCCTGTTCCCCAGCATCTTTTATCAACCAATGAGTGGGGAAAATTATGGTTGTTCTGTGGCCCTTGAATTTTTTTGTCAGGACTTTAAAACTCTCTTAATGTTGGTTATAGGGAAATGAAAAAAAAAAAAATACTAAATCTTTTTTTTTTTTTTTTTTTTGAGACAGTCTCAGGCTGTCACCCTGGATAGATTGCTATGGCATCACAGCTCACAGCAACCTCCAATTCCTGGGCTCAAGCGAGTCTCCTGCCTCCACCTCCCAAGTAGCTGGGACTACAGGCGCCCGCCACGACACCCGGCCATTTTTTGGTTGCAGCTGTCATTGTTGTTTGGCGGGTCCTGGGGCTGGATTCGAACCTGCCAGCTCAGGTGTACATGGCTGGCGCCTTAGCCCGTTAAGCCATAGGCGCCAAGCCTAAATCTATCTTTAAAACATTAGAAGCACTAAGTATTAAGGCATTTTCTTAAAACAAAACAAAACAAAACACCTCATCACAGGTAGTTTGAACAATACTTGCTTTCTTCTTGTTGTAATAACTTGGCAATCTGAGTGACCTGATACATAGCACCTGTCTTTTCTAGTATGTATCCAATTGTCATATTCTTTGCTAAGTTTGGATCTAGTCCAACACTGTACCCTTTGCAACTTTAGCATCCTAGACCATCTCTGAGGATCCCTCGGGGCCATCAGCATCTTCAGCGCCACCTTCCCCTCGCTTACATCAGTAAGCTGGGCTGCCCCGAAATGGCTGCAGAACTGGAGCCTCCTGAATGGAAGCGGCACTAGCATCCCCAAAGTCGGCTGTTCTATCACTGCACTGATGCTCTCTTTGCATTTCACTTCAAGCATCATCACTTTTGATGTCTCTGCTACATTTTCATCTTCGTTGAAAGATAATCTCCTCTTTTGATTAGCCATTTTTATAAAATGTCCTATGGGTTTCCCAGTGGACAATAAGAGACACCACCACTCTCTGCTGTCTGCTTATGAGCTGAACACCAGATGTACAGTCACCAAATGCCAACATTTAGAAAGAAGAGAGCATCACTTACATGATCTGCAGACTAAAGAACCAGCAGCACAGTGTGTACTTTTACACATGTACTCACAGATAGTAGACTGGTAACTGAAATTTGAGCTGTGCTGCTGGAGAACAGGTGTTATTTAACTAACAGTGAAAACTAAAATTTGTGCATTATTGGATCGTGCAAAGACAGGAATGCCTATAATGAAAACTATTAATCACCATTGTTTTAGGACTTGATTAAAATAAATAAATATTCACACCTGGTAAGGCAGGACTGAGTAAAATGGCAGTGATAACAAAAACAGTAACAATAACCGCAGAGAGTGGGTGGCGCCTGTGGCTCATCGAGTAGGGCATCAGCCCCATATACCGAAGGTGGCGGGTTCAAACCCAGCTTCGGCTGAACTGCAAAAACAGAAAAATAGCCGGGCATTGTAGCGGGCACCTGTAGTCCCAGCTACTCGGGAGGTTGAGGTAAGAGAATCGCCTAAGCCCAGGAGTTGGAGGTTGCTGTGAGCTGTGTGATGCCACAGCACTCTACTGAGGGTGATAAAGTGAGACTCTGTCTCTACAAAAAAAAAAAATAATAATAACTGCAGAGAGAAAATGAAAGTGTTTACACCAGAGGTTCTCAAGTCTTCTTAGTTCTCAAAGCCCTTCATGCCCCAGTGATTGTTTTTCTCAGCACCCCAGATCTGTGTATGCAGGAGTTAACAGCACAAGTTCCCACAATAACTCAAAGATGATATTGTTTCCCTGAAAACTTAAAATTACCCCCACAGTGGCCGGGCGTGGTGACTCATACCTGTAAATCCCAGCACTTAGAAGGCTGACTGGGTGGATTGTCTGAGCTCATGAGTTTGAGAGCAGCTTGAGCATGAGCAAGATCTCTTCTTTAAAAACATCAGGTATTGTGGCGGGCACGTGTAGTCCCAGCTACTAGGGAGGCTTAGGCAAGAGAATCACTTGAGCCCAAGAGTTGGAGGTTGCTGTGAGCTGTGATGTCACAGCACTCTACCAAAGGCAACAAAGTGAAACTCTGTCTCAAAAAAAAAAAAATTACCCCCACAGTATCTCCCCTGAGCTCACTATGGCATGAGAGGGTGTCTCAGCACAGAGTCTGGGGATGTAGGTCTGAGCCAAAACTTACGTGCATGAGCCAGACTGAGGGCCCAGAGCCTCAGGTAGGAGGCGGTGTTGGAGATGCAGCCAAGACAGTACTCGATGGAATGAATGACCTGCGTCATTAGTATCTCTCCAAAATTGAACTGAGAGAGAACATACAGTATGTGTTAGATTCATTGCATTTCACGCATACTTCCACACATTAAGTGTGTTCCACTTTCAAGATTACAATGAAAGAACTGCTTTCTGGAATACTGGTGCCAACACACGAGAGGGTAAGGAACAGAAATCTCAAGATCAAATTCTGCTCACAGCTCCACCACTTCCACTTCCACAACCACAGAGCTCCCCACCCCAGCTCCTCACTCTCACCACCCCCCCGGCCATCCCCTGCCTCAGTTTCCCCTGTGTAAATGCAGGGACTAGAGGAAGCAGCATTGCCACAGTCCAGGACAACACCCTTAGAAGGCCCAGTGGTACTCCTGAACTGATGTCAGTATTACACAACATATAATGATAAAATGTATATCTACTAATGAGAGTAAAAGGCTATTAATAACTCAGCTAGCTTAATAGATAAAAGAACTCTAAATACAGAGCCAAGAAGGGAAAACAGTGAAAAGGTTGCTAAACACCAGGCAAAAAGACTCCAGGGCTCTTTCCAGCTGTGCTTTCTGTTTTTCTATCATTCTATAAGCCCAAATATTAATTGTCCCACATTAAAACACTAAATTACAAAATGTTGACTGTAAGAAATTTTGTTTGGGCTGGGTACAGTGCTCACGCCTTAATCCTAGCACTCTGGGAGGCCAATACAGGCTGATCACTTGTGATCAGGAGTTCAAAACCAGCCTAACCAAGAGAGCAAGATCCTGTTTCTACTAAAAAAAAAAAAAAAAAAAAATAGAAAAACAGAGGCAAGAGGATCACTTGAGCCCAAAAGTTTGAGTTTTCTGTGAGGTATGATGACACCACAGTATTCTACCCAGAGTGACAGAGTGAGACTCTGTCTCAAAAAAAAAAAACAAAAAAGAAAGAAAGAAAGAAAACCCACAAAACAAACCAAGGTCTCTTAGAATTAGAGATTCAGAAACTGTAATCATTCTGAAACCAACTCTACTTCTGTCCTGACATGGGCTAGTAGATCTCCCTTTGAAATGAGAGTGAACTGGGTCTCTATGTCTTGCGACTACAGAAAGTTCTGGGAATGGTGTGGTGGCCCACATCCATAATCCTAGCACTCTAGGAGGCTGGGACAGGAGGACTGCTTGAGGGCAGGAGCCTAAGCTTAAGAGACCAGCCTAAGCAAGGCTGAGATCCCATCTTTACAAAAAATAGAAATATTAGCCAAGTGTGGTGGCAGGTGCCTACAGTCCCATTTACTGGAGAGTCTGCGGTTATAGTGAGCTATGATGATGACACTGCTTTCTAGCTGGAGCAACAGAGAAAGAACTTGTCAAAAACAATTTATGGCTAGGAGAGGTGGCTCACACCTGTAGTCCTAGCACTCTGAGAGGCTGAGGCAGGCAATGGCTTGAACTCAGGAGTTCAAGACCAGCCTGGGCAGGAGTAAGATCCCATCTCTTAAAAATATATATATATATATTATACAAGAATCTTTTGAAAGTAATATTCATGGTACCTTAAGTCATTTCAATTATAACTTATAAGAGTAACAGTATAAATCCCATTGTAAAAGTAAAACAACAAAATGAGAACCCAAACTCTCATATTATGACACCAATTGTACAACCAAAACAGCATTTGGAAAGCTCTGAGTAACTGTTGCTTTGCCTTTTAAAATTATCATTTTATCATGATGATTATCTCTAAAAGGCTTCACTACTTACTTACGTAAGTTTATCGATAGCAACTGAAAAGATTACCTCTTCACATCTCATTTCTCTACATCCATCTTCCATTTGGTTGTGTCCCTCTTCTATATCTTGGTTTCCCAGCAAAGAAACTTCTTCCTCACTATCTTTCCTTATAAGTGTGTAGCCACTCTAACAATAAAAAGAGGGTACAGTCAGTGCCTATAAAACTATACGCTTGTAACAAAACCAAAGTTATATAGCCCCTTTTTTCTCTTAATGATTCAGCTCTTTGGGAATAAAGGAGTTCTTAAAAGAAAGCAAGCACTTCATACCCATTAGGATGGCTATTACCAAAAACCACACAATGGTAAGTGTTGGGAGGATGTGCAGAGACACTGGAATCCTCATGCACTGTTGGTAGGAATGTTAAATGCTACAGACACTGTAAAAAAGCAGTATGGTCATCCCTCAAGAATTAAACATTGAATTACAATGGTGCCTATAGCTCAGTGGGTAGGGTGCCGGCCACATACACCCAGGCTGGTGGGTTCGAACCCGGCCCCGGCCAGCTAAACAACAATGACAACTGCGATAGAAAAATAGCCAGGTGTTGTGGCAGGCACCTGTAGTCTCAGCTACTTGGGAGGCTGAGATAAGAGAATCGAATCGCTTAAGCCCAAAAGAGTTTTTAGGTTGCTGTGAGCTGTGATGCCACAGCAATCTACCGAGGGTGACATAGTGAGACTCTGTCTAAATAAATAAATCACTCAATAAAAGACACAGACAATGACGTATGATCCCGAACTTCCAATTCTGGGTATATACTCAAAAGAATTTAAAGCAGAGACTCAAAGAGATACTTATATACCATCTTCATAGCAGCAGCAAGGTGCACAACAGCCAAAAGGTGGTAACAATCCAAGTGTCCATCAATGGATGAACGAATTAACACAATGTGGTATATTTATATGGTGGAATATTATTCAGTTTCAGAAAAGGAGATTTTGGCACATCCTGTAACATGGATGAACTTTAAAGACATTATGCTAAGTGAAAGAAGCTAGACACAGAGACAAATATTGCGTGATTCTGTAATACTTATATGAGGCAGCTGGTCAAACAGAGACAGAAAGTGGAATGGTGGTTACCAGAGGCTGGGAGGAGAAATGAATAGCGACTTTGTGTTTAATTGGGACAGTTTCAGTTCTGCAAGATGAAAAAAGTACTGGAGATGGAGGGTGGTGATGGTTACATAACATTGTGAATGCCACTGAATCATACACTTAAAAATGGTTAAAATGGCAAATTCTATGTTATGTATATTAATTTTTTTTAAAAGAAAGAAAATGAGATACTAGACACACAGGAGAACAGTCTGGAAAGAAATTCAGCAAGTGGTAACTGGTTATAACTGAGTGATGGAACTTAATATTCCATGTTTTCTATAAACTAGTTATATGATTTAAATAAAAAACACTTTCAAGAAAAAATTAAGAGGTAAGAACATGGAAAAAAACTTTTAGTGATGGCAAGCTGGATCAAAGGATTGAGTTAAATGCCCTACAGGCTTGTGTTCAGAACAGTGGGGGCTGCTGCCAAACACACAGGACTCGGCAGGCCCTGGCATCACGCTTCCGCAGGACAGGCAACATCAAGGTTCTAAACAAAGGAAGTTTGGGCTTTTAAACCCAGAGACTGGGACCCTCTGAAAGGTGGTTTTTACACCAATCTTTGTAACAACTAAAAGTAGATGTTACTCACAACTCACACAACATGGCTTCAAACTCACCCGGCTTACCCCAAAGCAGCTGCGTCCGTTGTGTAGCCATAACAAAAAGAGTGGCTTTCCCAAGAAGAGGACAGGGACAGACAATACTGTGACAACTAACAACACTTTCTGGACATGCTCCTGTTAGTGCAAAAGGGGAGAAAATCAATCAAAATGCAAAGGCCTGCCAACGATGTCAGTAGCACTTGAATAGATTAGTAAAGATCAAAGAGAATGTCTCTATGCAGGGAACATTAAATACATGTAAGCCAAATTACATATGCCAGTGAATTGTTTTCTTTTTCTTAAACTCACAGCTGAATTCTAGAACTGATGAATAATATTAATGAGATCGGGGTAATACATTCTTTTGTTTTAAACCAGTAAGGAAATTTTAAGAAAATTCTCAATAGAGTCAAACTCTAGATACTCATTTTCTGGAAACACTGTAAATGGCAAAGTACAAACATGTTCAGAATACTTTTTTTATATTCTTGGTTCTGTTTTTTTTATTGACTTATTATAAAGACTATCTAAGGCCTGTGAGTATATAGTACTCAACACATGAAAAATACTGAAATAACATTCAGAACAAAACTAAAATAGTTACTGAAAACGCATTCAAAAGCAAAACATGGCCAGGCATGGTGGCTCACGCCTATAATCCTAGCACTCTGGGAGGCTGAGGTGGGCAGATTGCCTGAGTCCACGAGTTCAAGACCAGCCTGAGCCAGAGTGAGACGTCTATAAAAGTAGCTGGGCACTGTGGCGAGCACCTGTAATCCCAGCTACTTGGGAGGCTGAGGCGAGAGAATCACTTGAGCCCAAGAGTTTGAGATTGTTGTGAGCTGTGACACCATGGAACTCTATCAAGGGCAACAAAGTGAGACTCTTGTCTCAAAAAAATAAATAAATAAATAAAAATAAGATGGAAACACATGTCCACTCACAGCCACCACAGTATCTGTGAATTTATAGGATCTGGCCCAGATGCTGCCCCATACTTCTCCCTCTCTGTGGCTTCCCTCTCATTCCAAACGGAGTCATGGGTGTTACTCAGGTACGAGGTTATGTTGTCTATGCACCATCAACATAATTCACCCCTTGGAACGGGAAGAGAGTGGGGGCTACGAGCAAAGCCACATCAGAGGAGCCAAACAAACCAGGATTAACATCCTGACCCTACTAGCTGGGGACTGACCAAGCCTGCCACAGCCCCCATCATCGCTGCTGCGATGCCACCACCTACCTTGTGGGCTGCTTGAAAATTAAGACTAATCAAGGAAAACACATTTTTCAGTACGCGATGGGTGTTAAATAAGGGTACTTCCCTCTCGCTGCTCTTTCGGACCACAGCACTTATGCCCCACTAATCTGCCATGCATTTATCTATAATATCCATGTCATTCTAAAAAGTTTCAATAAAAAAATGATAAAATACAATTTTTAAAAATCATAAACAGGAAAAAGAAATAAAAGTTAAAATTTGAAAAGTTCAAAAAGAACACAAGGCTCGGCACCTGTGGCTCAAGTGGCTAAGGCGCCAGCCACGAGAACCACAGGTTCAGATATCAACTCTGCAGAGTGATCCCCCACACATCCTCACAGACACCAGCCTGTGTCGAAAGCAGTGTTTTCAACACTATCCTTGGGAAGGAGCCAGGGCACTTAACACGGCAGAAGGACCCTCAAAATAAGACAAAATAAAAGCTACAGAAAATGCTGGTATTCATTGAATAGCTCTAGTACATGCTAAGCACTCTTTAAAGCACTTTGGACAGACTAGCTTTTTGTGTTTGTTTGTTTGTTTTGTTTTGTTATTTTCGCTTTTTTTTGGACATATTAGCTTTATACTATGAACTGGGTCCTATTTTTATCCCCATTTTGCAGATGGGGAAACTGAGGCACAAAGAAGTTTAGTAATCTGTTCAAAGTTCCATCTTGAGGAAACGGCAGAGCTGGGACTCCAAGCAGAACAGTGAGCCCTCAGAGTCCGACATCACAAAACATACAAGTATAGGAAAGCTATTTTTGACCAGGGCCCATTTTTGGTCCAGGTGCTTATTCTAAATGGAGGTACTGCTGAGTAGCAGAAATTCTGGTCACTGAGCCTGCCCAGAGCTCCAGCACAGCAATCGAGCCAGAACAGCATCCTCTGTGATAACACACAGAAACAGAACACTTCCTCAGTTGCGGGGAGGCCTGCAGAAATCACCTTCACTCCTTCTAGAAATCATCTTCGCTCCTTCTACTGATCAGAATAAAAGGCTTTCAGGAAAACATCTGTTAAGTTCATGAGAGTGTAAAATATTACTCACCTGCCCTGTGTAAAGACCATTTGTTTCACTAGCTGGAAATAAAAACATATTAATAAATTCAATCAGAATGCTAGGAGCATTTCTGGAGTTTTCTGATGAAAAAACCAGCCACTTATAGACAATCATAAATATAAGGTATCCAAAGATGCAGAGCATGAAGAGAAGTTCTGGGATGGAAACCAAATAAATATTGAACTTCTTCCTGAAATGCCTAGAAAAAAGAATACATCAATCAACCCATGAACAAGATTGGCCTAAGTTAAAAAGAATAAATTAATCTTCAATTCTTTGTGACTAAAAACAATAAAGCCAGTTCACTTTAGTATCATTTGTCTTGTGATGACTCACACTAGCTTTCCAGATACATCCACAAAGAACAAGAGATGTGAGGACGGCAAAAATGACTAATGCTTTTGCGCTCGAACCCCACTCAAACTTTCTTCCTCAATTCTTTTATTCAGAAACATTTATTTCCTCAAAGCAAAGCTACAAATTATTAGAGAATCTGGCTCCAAAATGCTGTATCTTAAATTATTGTAAAAATTTTTCGAGTTTCCAGTTATACTAAGACTTAAAGCTATAACATTAAACTACACAAATGATGTTCAAAGAGGAAAATGAGAGGTCTAGTTAGAGACCCTCTACTTAATAGACTAGCTCAAATAAACAAAGTGAAAACAAAAAGTTTTCTTACTGGTAAAATAAAAAGGAATATGACAAAACCACTTCTGGCAATATAGATAAATTTATGTGTTGTGTGTCTCTCCTACTTAGATGTAAGCTCTATGAGGGCAAAAACTTTTTCCTGCCTTCCCTACTGCTGAATCCCTAGTGCCCAGAACAGCACTTGTCACAGACTGTGTTCAGTAAATATTTGCTGAATGAATGAATCACCGAAACTGCAAAAAGTCTAAATAATCAAAACAGAATAATACAGAGTAAGGCAGGACACAACCACACTGGTTATTTTTGACCCAATAAATACAGTGTACATACAGCAGAAAGTAAAGTTTAAGAAATGCTAAACGTGGCTCACAAATATTGCTTTCAAAACATCTGTACTTACAAGTGGTTAAATATTCCCAGAATGACTCCAAAAGTCATATGAATGATTCCTAAGATCACAGACATCTTCATTTTGAAAGAATTTAGAAAAGTGAGGCGATTTGTGGCCAAGTTCCAAATCTAAAGACCGAACAAAACAGAACAAAAATATTTTAATTTCCTTCAACAGGTGACTCTCAAGAAAGTTCTTGTCTTAATTGAGAAGCAGTTCTAAATTCAAGAAGAAAACAACACTCAGATTTCTCTCTTGATGCTTTCAATCTGAGCACCACTGATTTTCTTAAACAAAGCCCCAGACAGTTAAACAACAATTTCCTCACTATAAAGCTCAAAGAATGCCACATGGAACAGCACAGCATGCGGGGATACATGCTCAGGAAGCAAGAAAAGCAAGACAAAGAGTCACACACATTTGCAGAGCCGAAGGTCTGAGTTGGGTCTGCAGAGAAGGTCCTGGGTGACAGCCCCTCTTACTGGGTATGGGACGCACAAATACCCCTGTTATAACATGTTTACACACATATGCTACACACTGTCGTGTATGTCTATTTTGTAGTAAAGTTTAACTATGAAAAAATATAAATTATAAAAGTAGAAGTACAGCAAGTGGCCCATCTGAGTTGATGACAGCCAAGGTGTCAGAGCACAGGGAGTCACTCACTGAGTAACCCAAGCACCTTCCCTCAGATAAGCACATGTGAACCGTGCTCAGACATCTAAAGGACCTCTGGCACCTAAAACTAGGGGGCACCCCAGACCAACTGAAGACAAGGGCAGGGCAGAGCACTCACCGGGTCAATGCCAAAAGGATAAGGGCCCCGGAACACCCCGGGCACACTTGGGTCCAACTGCAGAACCCTGCTGTGCCTTACGGTGCTGTCACTGTAACAGAGAACAGAGTGAGGATGGGGGGGATCTCAGAAAAATGCTTTCTGTACCCAAATGTGATCAGGTAACAGGACAACTTACTTCCACAGCACCATTTTCTTGTGCTCTGATGGGCTGTGGCTGGAGCTGAACATGGCAGACACGTTCCACCCAGAGCCAAACAGGTTCACCGACTTGGAGAAGCAGTCGTTGTAGATGAGGCCGGTGTACACGGAGAACAGCCCCATGAGCAGGAGGATGTAGCGCCCGTTAAAGAACATTCTCATGATCTGTGGGGAGCAAAGCGTGATGACCAAGATATGACTGCTGGGAGGCATAGTCATATCAGCCTGGCCACATTCTCAGACAGTCAAAAACCAAAGCCCTCTCAGGGCTTCTCAGAAAACAACCCCCGAGGGGCAAGCTGATTGGCCTCTCTGGCTGCGCAGCTACAGCCCAAGCAGCTGAGAGCCAACTCTCTTCTGGTCACTACTGAGTTGCCCAAGCAGCAATAACGGGCTGGAGTGTTTATATTTTTACCTCCTGAGACTGATTGAGTCTGGGATGATTTTCATTTAACACCAACAAGAGGGCAAATAAGAACATCACAAAACCGTGTCCAAAGTCTCCAAACATCACAGCAAATAAGAACGGGAAAGTGATGATGGTGAAGAGAGCTGCAGGGAAAAGGAAAGGAGAGAGATTTCTGATGTACAGCAAATATGGGAAATCTGACTTAATTCAAACACCATTATAATCATCTTGACAATCTCTAGCCTTCCCAAGAGAGACTTGAGAGGTTACATTTAAAACTCCACACTAAATAAGATGACCAAAAAGTAGCAGTGAGCCTATTTTTCCAAAAGTCTATTACATTCTCAGAGTGAGAAAATGCAGCAACACAACTTGAAATACAAGGATTTACAAAATCAGATTCCAACCTGGGTTCACTTCCCTGTAGCTCCCGACGCCGTAGGCATCCACGATGTTCTGGAACCCCTCAGTGAATTTGTTGGTGCGGATTAGAGTTGGGGGTGTTTCTTTTGTTGGGATTATGTTCATAAATGAGGGGATTGTAGCACCGCTCTCTCTCTTTCACATAAAAAGAGAAAAAGAAAACAAATTTACTATCTGGGAAAAATATTACTGACCCATATTCATCAAATATGGGCTGTCTGCTTTGGGCACCGCTCTGTGCATGGTGGAATATTAATCGCCCCTGGAGGAAAAGTCCTTCTGTGAAAGACTGAGGGGCTAGGGGGCTTGGGGAGGGTAGCACTTGGGGGCTATGGGCTGGGGGCTGTGGTCACACTGAAGGAAGAGCCAGAGCAGAGCTGAGAGGGTGGGAAATGAACAGGTGGGGCTGGGCGGGGCAAACGAGAGGCAGGCAGGTATGGAAGGAGGCCTAAAGTCACCAGTGGAGCATTTCATCTCCTGGAATTGGTGGAAAAGGTCAGGAAAGAGACTGTTAGAAGCAACTGCAAAATGTCCTAATAAAAAGATGAAGAAAAAGACAAGAACAAACCAAAATGTCAACATCAATTGTAGTATGATGACTAAATCATATTATATATTTAAAATTTTTGCCTTCAGTGTTTATAATTCTTCTGAAATATATTGACTTATAATGAAAAAAGCTTTTAAAATAAACTAAGACCTTATTTTCAGAAAAATAAATTTTTAACTCAAATTATATTTCTTAAAACACACAATAAAGGCTTGGCGCCTGTGGCTCAACAGGCTAAGGCGCCAGTTCGAATCCAGCCCAGGCCCGCCAAACAACGACGGCTGCAACCAAAAAATGGCAGGGCGTATGGCGGGCGCCTATAGCCCCAGCTACGAGGCAAGAGACTTGCTTGAGCCCAGGAATTGGAGGTTGCTGTGATGCCACGGCACTCTACCCAGGGTGACAGCTTGAGGCTCTGTCTCAAAAAAAAAAAAAAACACAATAAAGCGAGGCATGATGGCTTAGGCCTATAATCCCAGCACTTTGGGAGACCATGGAGGATCACTTGAGGCCAGGAGTTTGAGACCAACCTGGGCAACACAGCAACACTCTCTCATAAAAAAATTAGAAATGGGGGCAGCACCTATAGCTCAGTGAGTAGGGTGCTGGCCCCATATACCAAGAGCGACAGGTTTGAACCTGACCCAGGCCAAACTGCAACAACAACAACAACAACAAAAATAACTGGGCATGGTGGCAGGTTACCTGTAGTCCCAGCTGTTCAGGAGGCTGAGGCAAGAGAATCACCTAAGCCCAAGAGCTGGAGGCTACTGTGAGCTATGATGCTATGTCATTCTACTGAGGGCAATAGAGTGAGACTCTGTCTCAAAAAAAAAAAAATAAAATAAAAATTAGAAATGGGCTCAGTGCCTGTACTCAGTGGTTACGGCGCTGGCCACATAACACCCATACACCGGGGCTGGCAGGTTCAAACCCGGCCTGGGCCTGCCAAACAACGACAACTACAACCGAAAAACAGCCAGGCATTGTGGCAGGCACCTGTGGTCCCAGCTACTTGGGAGGCTGAGGCAAGAGAATCACTTGAGCTCAAGAGTTGGAGGTTGCTATGAGCTGTGATGCCACGGCACTCTACCTAGGGTGAAATAGTGAGCCTACAGTCCCAACTACTCAGGAGGCTGAGGGGGGAGGACAGCTTGAGCCCAGGAGTTCAAGGTTGCAGTAAGCTATGATCATGCCACTGCACTCCAGCCTGGGTAACAGAATGAATGTCTCTAAAAAGGGGAAAAATGTAAATAAACACACATACACATGAAAGGATTCTAGGAACACTCCCATTAGTGTCATAACTTTAAATGTCCCTATGTCCCTGAACCCCCTCTCTAGCAAAGGATGCAACTAGACAGCAAACCAAAACCCAAGGACAACATTTATAGCAAAACTATGTCCCACAGATCTCAAAATCCAAATGGGTAGGACAACCACTGACAGCTACAAGACCTATATAGCATCCTCCAAGCCAGAGGAATGAAGGAAGCTCTGAGAGACCTGAGAAAAAAATAGCCCAATACAGTCAAAAATATTCCCTGAAAAGCAAGTTACACCAACCCAAGAAAAGCAGCTGATACTAGGAAGATTTTCCTTTTTTTTTTTTTGCAGTTTTTGGCTGGGACTGGGTTTGAACTCGCCACCTCCAGCATATGGGGCCAGTGCCCTACTGGGAAGATTTTTGTCCAGTCCAAGAGTGGTGAGTACATGGGGACCACAGCAAGTGAGGTCTACGGGGTCCAGGCAGCCCAGGTCCTACGAACTCGGGGCACAGACCATCTAAGGCCTCCCAAGAAAGGGGCCCACACCAAGGAGTAAAAACAAAACTAAGCAGGTCAGGAACAAAAGAGAAAAAGAAACAGAAGGTTCAGATAAAAGAGACAGATAAAATCTCTGGAAACCTCATGTCCAGGAACTGATATGTTTTTATCAGTACATGAAAATAGAACAAGAAAAAAGTCTCTGTGAATTAGGAAAGTTATCTAGAATCTGCCTCCTCTGAAAGTTCCTGGAGTACCTTAAACAAGTTCCAGAAAACTAATTTCATTTAAAAGTAAGAGCAGGATGGAGGTCCAATCTTATATAAAGTTATAAGGAAAAAATCCAAGGAGCAGAACAACATCTCTATGCACAAGAACACACCAGAAAATTCTTACTGTTTCAAAATGAGCTAGAAGAATTAAGAAAATAATGCAAGATAGGAAAAGCTATCACAAATTAGAATTAGGAAGACACAGAAATGAGGTAAAAAGAAAACTCAGGAAAGAATTAAGAAAAAAAGAAAAATGAGGGGAAAAAAATGTATTTCAGAAATGAAAACAGAATTGAACTGGAAGGAATGCAAAAGTGAAGAACCCTCCCCTCATAATCCCATAAGAAAAACAAAAGGAAACTTTTGCAAATTGAAAAGAAGAGAAGAAAGACAAAGAAGGATTCAGGAGAAAGTGACAAGTATTAAAGAGCAGCAAAAAGGTTCAAATTAAAGATAACAGGAAGTCCTAAAGAAAAAGAAACCAAAGCAAGAGAGTACAACAAACACTAAATCCTATAATTCAGGGGAACTCTTCTGAAATTAAAAAAAAAAAAATAACAAAAGACTATCATTAAAAGAACATACTGTGTATCTTCTTTTAGAATACCAACCCAGGACAACTTCAAGACATATTATAGTAAAATTATTGATCATCAGAGAAAAAGAAAAAATTCCCTTGAGCATCTAGGCCAAAAAACCATGACACAGAACTTAAAAAAAATTAGATTAATTGCTCTGGAGGTGACTCTGGGACATTTATAAGAAAATTAACATCAGCTTTTTTGTCAGCAATGTAATACCAGAGCAAAATAGAATAATGACATGTTTAAGATACTCAAAATGAGCCAAGAATTTTATTTCTAGAAACTTTTTTTTCTACTTTACATCTATGAAGGCAATAGACAGATCCTGTGACCCTGAGAATTCAGGGACTACTGTTCCCATGAGCACCCCTAGGAATTTTAGGACACAGCTTCACACAGCCAAATGACAAGTCATCAACCCAGGAACTGGCAGTGTGTCTGCATGGCACAGCCTGTTACAGGTTCTGCATGCTTTGCCTCTGTGTGCCCTTCACATTCGACCTTGTTGGCAGCAAAAATAAATGCTCCAGACAGGAACCAACACACTAAGGCAACTGTGAAGCGCCAAAGAATCCAGAGGTGCTTGTGAAGGAGAGTGATGACCTGGTCTGCATTAACACTAGAAAATGTTTTAAATGCCAGGTTCTATCTAGGAAAGCTACATCTTTTTCTTTTCTTTTCTTTCTTTCTTTTTTTTTGTTGTTGTTTTTTGAGACAGTCTCACTTTGTTGCCCTTGGTAGAATGCCATGGCATCACAGCTCACATTAACCTCAAACTCTTGGAGCTCAAGCGATTCTCTTGTTTCAGCCTCCTGTGTAACTGAGACTACAGGTGCCTGCCACAGTACCTAGCTATTTTTTTTTTTAGAGACAGGAATCTCGTCCTCGCTCAGGCTGGTCTCGAACCTGTGAGCTCAGGCAATCCACATGCCTTGGCCTCCTAGAGTGCTAGGATTATTAGGTGGGAGCCACCATGCCCGGCTCTTTTCTCAGATGGGGTCTCACTCTGTCACCCAGGCTAGAGCACTGTAGCCCTATCATACCTCACTAAGAGATCTCCCTGCCTCAGTCTCCCAAGCAGCTGGGACTACAGATGAACACCACCACACCTAATTTTTGTTTAATTATTTTTAGAGACAGGGTCTTAATATGTTTCCCAGGCTGGTCTGGAACTCCTGGCCTCAAGCAATCCTCCTGCCTCAGGCTTCCAAAGTATTAAGATTATAGGCGTGAGCCACTGTGCACAATCCCTTTTCAAGAAAATTAAAAAAGATAAAGAGAAGATGGCACCTGTGGCTCAAAGGAGTAAGGCACTGACCCCATATACCACAGATGATAGGTTCAAATCTGGCCCCAGCCAAAAATTGCAAAAAAAGAAAAAACAAGAGAAAGAGAAATAAAAACAACATAAGAGACAAGAAAGAATATAAGGAAAGAGAGGCGGGAAAACTATGGGCACAGGATACAGTGAAATGAGTGGCTAAGCACTCAGTGAGAAAACCAGCTAAGGCTCGGCGCCTGTGGCTCAACGGGCTAAGGCGCCAGCCACGTACACCTGAGCTGGAGGGTTCGAATCCAGCCTGGGCCCGCCAGACAACAATGATGGCTGCAACCAAAAAATGGCCAGGCGTTGTGGCGGGCGCCTGTAGTCCCAGCTACTTTGGAGGCAGAGGCAAGAGACTCGCTTGAGCCCAGGAATTGGAGGTTGCTGTGAGCTGTGATGCCATGGCACTCTATCCAGGGTGACAGCTTGAGGCTCTGTCTCAAAAAAAAAAAAAAAAACCCCAGCTGAGTCAGAAGCACAAATGGAGCGAACAATAGCTACATAGAGGGAGGTGGACAGATGGCCACTGACACCTTAATCAGGAGCTCTCAAAAGACACCCAGAGTATATGTCTGCAGATGGCGGCAGCAGCAGCTTAGACTATATCGGAATCAAATAAGAAATCTTAAAAGTTACCAAGCAGCACAGACATGCATACACCCATGCACACACCACATGTAACAAGTGTGTTAGTCAGGTGCCCCCAAACTAATGATTCTTCAATAAATAAGAATCATCTATATTTATCTTTTAAATAGATGGCTCACAACGAAGTGATATTTACATATTACCTTCTCAGTACTGGGTGTGTTACATTTGAATCTTAGTGGACATGAAATTTTACATTTGCATAATCACAAAATTATGTAACAATTAAAAAAAAAACCATGAGAAAAGTGATTCCTGGCTCAGCGCCTGTAGTTCAGTGGTTAGAGAGCCTGCCACAGACACTGAGGCTGATGGGTTAGAACCTGGCCTTGGCCTGCTAAACAACAATGACATAGCCGGGCATTGTGGTAGGTACCTGTAGTCCCAGCTATTTGGGAGGCTGAGGCAAGAGAACTGTTGAAAGCCCAAGAGTTTGAGGTTTCTGTGAGCAATGACACCACAGCACTCTACTGAGAGCAACATAATGAAACTGTCTCAAAAAAAAAAAAGAAAAGTGATTCCTTATGAATCTTTTTTTTTATTTTTAGACAGAGCCTCAAGCTGTCACCCTGGATAGAGTGCTGTGGCATCACAACTCACAGCAACCTCCAATTCCTGGGCTCAAGCGAGTCTCCTGCCTCCGCCTCCCAAGTAGCTGGAACTACAGGCACTCGCTACAACACCCGGCCATTTTTTGGTTGCAGCCGTCATTGTTGCTTGGCAGGCCCGGGCTGGATTAGAACCCGCCAGCTCAGGTGTATGTGACTGGCACCTTAGCCCATGGAGCCACAGGTACCAAGCCAGAAAAGTGATTCCTTAACTGTTACTTAAAATATGTGAAACTCTACTTTTCCTGGTCAAGATCTGAGTTTAAGGTTGGGTATGGTGGCTCATGCCTATAACCCTAGCACTCTGAGAGGCCAAGGTGTGTGGAACGCCTGAGCTCAGGAGTTTGAGACCAACCTAAGCAAGAATTAAGACAGTCTCTAAAAGAAAAAAAAAAAAACTGGGTATTGTGACACATGTCTGTAGTGCAGCTACTTCGGAGGCTGAGGCCAGAGGATTGCTTGAGCCCAAGAGTTTGAGGTTGCTGTGAACTATAATGCCACAGCGCTCTACCAAGGGTGACAAAATAAGACTTTGTCTGAAAAAAAAAAACAGAACTGAGTTCAATGTAGGAAAAAACCTCACAGGAACATGGGAGAATTACTTTATAGTCATAGCCTTTAGGTGGGAAAAGCCTGTGATTCAAAGTCCAGAAGCAGTAAGAGCAAAGATGGATTAGTTCAACTATATTTAACAAAAACTTTCTGCATGACCAAAACAAACAGGAACCTCAGAAGTTAGAAGACAAGTGACAAACCAGAGGATATTCCTACTCCTATCACAGATAAGGAATTAAGAGACATTGGTAAGAGACAGACCCACAACCCAGTAGAAAATGGGTAAAGATACAGACAAACAGCTCTGGAAAAAGAAGAAAATCCAAAAGGCTCTTAAACATACAAAAAAGGTATTCAGCTTTACTCAAAATAAGGGAAATGCAATAGCTGGCAACATCTACCGGAATTCATCCAACAGTTCCATTTCTGGGAATTTCCCCTATAGACAAAGACAGACTGTATATGAAACCCTCTGGGTCAAGTGGAACTTACTACACTGGTACTTAAAATTAGAAACTACCTAACTGACCATGGAACTAGTTAAATAAGCCAGAGTATGTACATACAACAGAATATTAGTTAGAAAAAATAGAGAAGTTTTATAAGTAAAAATAATAGTATGAACAGCACATCTTTTGTGAAGAAAAAGAACGTCTACCCATGCCTGCTTCTCTATGATGAAGAAACGGAACTGAAGCGACAGTTATATTTGAGTAGAAGAAATGGACAAATAAGGCTATGGGGTAAAGCCATCTCACTTTTACACTTTTACATTTCTTTTTACTTTTAAACCATATGAATGTACTACTTATTCAAAAGAGTCATTTAGGCTCGGCGCCTTTGGCTCAGCGGGCTAGGGTGCCAGCCACGTACACCTGAGCTGGCGGGTTCGAATCCAGCCCGGGCCTGCCAAACAACAATGACGGCTACAACCAAAAAATGGCCAGGCGCTGTGGTGGGCGCCTGTAGTCCCAGCTACTTGGGAGGCGGAGGCATGAGACTCGCTTGAGCCCAGGAATTGGAGGTTGCTGTGAGCTGTGATGCCACAGCACTCTATCCAGGGTGACAGCTTGAGGCTCTGTCTAAAAAAAAAAAAAGTCATTTAAAAATATACGCACACCCAAACAGCCTCCAACGACAGCTCACCATAATTTTAGTTCAAAAGAACAGTCAATACCATGCCTTCTCCTTACTGTGTGAAACTCGCACTTCCTTCCGTCACTGAGCTCATGGGGTTCCTCAGTCTCTCTTTTGACCCTGGCTGAGGAGAGGAAGGCAGCCTTACCGAGCCCTCCTCCAGCGCCCGGCGCAGCTCATGCAGATCCGCTTCGGGACACCAGACCTCGGCAATGAGGCACTTGTTAGTCACGTCGATGCTACACATGTTCAACATGTGGTAAATGGCTTTCATTTTCTTCACCTGGATCACACGGGTGTAGACAGACTCAGCGGCTTTACATAGCACTTGCCTTAAATAGTCCTCAGTTTTGTGAAGCACCTGGATAAGAACACACATGGGCTTTCAACTTAGTGGGCCTTCTCCAGTTTTGTCCACCTGACTTCCTTTAGGGGAATTCTTACCACTGATGGGGAACCGTTCCACGCACCCGTCTAGCCTGATGGCAGTGAAGGGAGCTTCCCCTCCCTGCCCCCAGCACCACCTGGGAGCGGGCAGAAAATCTAAGGTCAGCCAAGCATATGCCCTCTTTTGGAAGGTCACCTCCAGCGAACATGACCCCAAGGACACAATGTCATTGTCATTGTGGCAGCAGGATGGCCTACTTGGGCCCCCTGGGTTCCTGTCCATTCCCAACCTTGGCCCAGTTTCCTGTCACTCTTGCGAGCCACTGACACGCATCCCATCCCATCCTGCCAAGAAACGCCCTTCTGCTTAAAGGAGTCAGTCTACTTCTTGCCACTTGCCACCAAGAACCCTCACTAACAGCAGGAGAAGCTACATGTGAATCATACGGGTAAAATAACGCCTACTGTTTCTCATGGGCTTTCTCATCTTTTGTGATCAAAAACTGCAATCCAACATATCAAAGATGACCAGAGAATCCTTTCTTAAAAGTCCCATTGTTACTACCAGGATTCTAATAGGCTGCTAAAGTAAAACTTCCATAAGGGAAGGAAGCAACACTATAATCTCACTGGAACATCTGGATTTGCCTACATCTAAAATTACCCAGATTTAAAAAGAAAATGGCTGAGATGGGTGGATTGCCTGAGTTTACAAGTTCGAGACCAGCCTGAGCAAGAGTAAGATCTTGTCTCTAAAAATACCCAGGTATTGTGGCGGGCACCTGTAGTCCCAGCTACTTAAGAGGCTAAGGCAAGAGAATTGCTTAAGCCCAGGAATTTGAGGTTGCTGTGAACTGTGACGCGATGGTACTCTACTAAGGGTAAAAAAGTGAGACTCTGTCTCAAAAAAAAAGAAAATGAACCTGTAAATGCCTCAGGTAAGGAGGCACTGATCTCCGGCTTACTTACAGTATAAAGATCCTGGATCCGAGTGTTCAGCCCCTCCTGGATCTCTGCTCTTTCCTCGGCTGTGTGTGGATAGGGATACACATGGCAGTGGTAACTGGAAGACAGAAGTGAACATGTCTTGTATCTGTCAGGGCTAGAACTAGAACCATCCGCCCCACTAGACACATCTCCTGGCAGCCCTCTGGGGGAAAAAGGTGTAGATTCAGGCATCTGCCCATGGTCAGGTCTTGCACAGGACACTCAATGGACGTCTGCTGCTGAATTATACAAATTGAGCAAACTTGCTCTCAGATGCAAATTCTACTCCTACCCCCAACAACCCATGGCAGCATGTTCTCAATTCCACCTTTCTGAAATCCAACAATATCCTTGGGCTGGGAATCATTAAATAGGTTTAAAACACAGAAACAAAGACCACACACACACACACACAAGAAAACCAAGACAGAAAAGAGCTCTGGCTTCTCAGCAGTTGGTTTTGACAGATTCTGTGGTCCCCACTGTTTTCCTGGGGGTCGTTCACCACCCAGACTGCACAGGGAACTGTCAAGCCACCAAACTGCAGTCAATTCCATGCCACCTTCCTGTGGTAATACATGCTTTTATTTTTCTTTAACTTCTGACTTTGAAAAATGAAATGCCTACTCTAGCCTGAGCCTAAGGAACTATATCTTTGAAATCGTGGGCTGGTTCACCTATGTATATATCTTAATCTACAGTCAAACAAATATCTATCAAAATAAAAGGTTTCTGGCTTGGCGCCCATAGGACAAACGCCAGTCACATACACCGAAGGTGGCAGGTTCGAGCCCAGGCCAGGTCTGCCAAACAACAATGACGACTACAACCAAAATATAGCTGGGCATTGTGGGGGGCACCTGTAGTCCCAGCTACTTGGGAGGGTGAGTCAAGAGAATCGCTTAAGCCCAAGAGTTTGAGGTTGCTGTGAGCTGTGACACCACGGCACTCTACCGAGGATGACATAGTGAAACCATGTCACAGGAAAAAAAAAAGGTTTGAACAGGCACAGTGGCTCACACCTATAATTTCAGCTATATGAGAGACCAAGGCGGGTGGATTGCTTGAGCTCAGGAGTTTAAGACCAGCCTGAGGAAGAGTGAGATCTTGTCTCTACTAAAAAAAAAAAAAAAAGGTAGGTAGGTGTTGTGGTGGGCAACTGTAATCCCAGCTACTTGGGAGGCTGAGGCAAGAGGATCTCTTGAGCCCAACGGTTTGAGGTTGCTGCGAGCTATGCTCATGTCACTCTACCTAGGATTTGAGAGTAAGACTCTGTCTCAAAAATAAATAAATAAAGGGCAGCGCCTGTGGCTCAAAGGAGTAGGGCACCGGGCCCACGTGGGTTCAAATCCAGCCCTGGCCAAAAACTGCAAAAACAAACAAACAAACAAATAAATAAATAAATAAATAAAGCAAGCAAGCAAGCACTGGCAAGAGTGATCACAAATTAAATGTTTAAGAAGTTGGTATCGGGCTTGGTGCCTGTGGCTCAACAGGCTAAGGTGCCAGCCACATCACCTGAGCTGACGGGTTCGAATCCAGCCTGGACCTGCCAAACAACAATGAGGGCTGCAACCAAAAAATGGCCGGGCATTGTGGCGGGCGCCTGTAGTCCCAGCTACTTGGGAGGTGGGGGCAAGAGACTCACTTGAGCCCAGGAATTGGAGGTTGCTGTGAGCTGTGATGCTACAGCACTCTATCCAGGGTGAAAGCTTGAGGCTCTGTCTCAAAAAAAAAAAAAAAAAAAGAAGTTGGTATCGGCTTGGCACCTATAGCTCAGCAGCTAGGGTGCCAGCCACATACACAGGAGCTGTCAGGTTCGAATCCAGCCTGGGCCTGCCAAACAACAACTACAATCAAAAAATAGTCAAGCATTATGGCAGGGCCTGTAGTCCCAGCTACTTGGGAGGCTGAGGCAAGAGAACCTCTTAAGCCCAAGAGTTGGAAGTTGCTGTGAGCTATGACGGCATGGCATTCTATCCAGGGTGACACAGTGAGACTCGGTCTCAAAAAAATAAAATAAAATAAAGAGAATTTGGTATCATAGCAAAGAAATCGTAACAAAAACTAGCAGCTTTTGTACTCATCCTATTTTTGTCCCTTTGACTACAAAGAGATATTTAAGGAAAACTAGAGGTTATTGAATATTTAAAAAATGAAACAAAATGTTTCTTTTTCTTACCAATCACATATCTTCTTAACTTTGTGGCCAATCTGTTCTCCCCAAAAGGATATTAAAAACACATACCATTTTATGACTTCTCCCTACAAAGAAGAAATAAGAGTGTTATTTCTGTGTGTATAACTTCTAGAACTTTGGCAACTCAAACACACAAAGAGTTGGTTCATTCAATTATTCAAAAAATACAGTCAATCCTCACCTAAAGATTCCATAACTGCAAATTCACCTACTCACTAAAATAACCCTCAAATCAATACATGTAACATTTTCATAGTCAAGTGCAGAGAAGCAAAAACTTTTAGGGCCCCAAAGCCCACACTCCCAGCTAATGGTGAAAGGTTGCCTCTTCATCTCAGCTCTCACTGCAAACAAGTGTCCTATCTTACGCGGTCTACTTAGTGTTATGTGTTGCATTTTATGTGTGATTTCACCATTTAATATGGCCCCAAGTCAGCTGAGCATTGTGGCGGGCGCCTGTAGTCCCAGCTACTTGGGAGACTGAGGCAAGAGAATCACTTAAGCCCAAGAGCCTGAGGTTGCCATGAGTTGTGACACCACGGCACTCTACCAAGGGTGACATAGTGAGACTCTGTCTCAAAAAAAAAAGAAAAAGAAAAAAAAAAAGCATGATGAGTAAATGTGGCAAAATATTAACAGTTGGGGAAGCTCAGTGAAAAGACATGGGAATTGTTTATCGTCTTCTAGCAACTCTTCTATGAATTGAAATTATTTCAAAATAAATTATTTAAGAAACTATAATGGGTGGGGGAAGAAGTAGCAGTTATAATGAACTTGACTCTGAAAATTTCATAACAATTTTAAAAATAGTATTGTGTCAAGGAACACAACCACCTAAGGCACAAGACAGACCAGCTACCACATACAACATAAAAAAATACAAATCACAGGGCAGCGCCTGTGGCTCATCAAGTAGGGCACCAGCCCCATATACCAGAGGTGGCGGGTTCAAACCCGGCCTCGGCCAAACTGCAAAAAACAGAAAAATAGCTGGGCGTTATGGCAGATACCTGTGTTCCCAACTACTCGGGAGGCTGAGGCAAGAGAATCGCCTAAGCACAGGAGCTAGAGGTTGCTGTGAGCTGTGTGACGCCACAGCATGCTACTGAGGGCAATAAAGCGAGACTCTGTCTCTACAAAAAAAAAAAATACAAATCATAAAATCCAAGAGAAATCACCTGAGCTTAGCTTTGACACAGACAGAAAACAGTCAGCATTTATAAACAACAATGAAAAGGAGAAAATGGCCAGAAATGGGGTCTGGGGCCTGTAATGACTTCAAGGGGTTAGATATTAAACCCTACAAATGCTAAACCTGATACTATAAACCAATTCTAGAACCTAACCAAAATTATAAAATAAAGTACCCATATCTTTGTTTTTTTGTTTTTTTTTTTGAGGCAGAGCCTCAAGCTGTCACCCTGGATAGAGTGCTATAGCATCACAGCTCACAGCAACCTCCAATTCTTGGGCTCAAGTGAGTCTCCTGCCTCCGCCTCCCAAGTAGCTGGGACTACAGGCACCCACCACAGCACCTGGCTATTTTTTTTGGTTGCAGCCGTCATTGTTGTTTGGCGGGCCCGGGCTGGATTCAAACCCGCCAGCTCAGATGTACATGGCTGGCGCCTTAGCTGTTGAGCCACAGGCGCTGAGCCCTTTTTTTTTTTTTTTTTTGAGACAGAGCCTCAAGCTGTCACGCTGAATAGAGTGTGGTGGCATCACAGCTCACAGCAACCTCCAATTCCTGGGCTCAAGTGAGTCTCCTGCCTCTGCCTCCCAAGTAGCTGGGCTGGAACTACAGGTACCTGCCACAATGCCTAGCCATTTTTTTTTTTTTTTAGTTGCAGCCACCATTGTTGTTTGGTGGGCCTGGGCTGGATTTGAACCTGCCAGCTCAGGTGGACAGCTGGTGCCTTAGCCAGTTGCGCCACAAGCACCGAGCCATATTTTTTTTTTTTTTTTGAGGCAGAGTCTCACTTTGTCGCCCTCAATAGTGTCATGGCATCATAGCTCACAGCAACCTCAAACTCTTAGGCTCGAGTGATTCTTTTGCCTCAGCCTCCGGAGTAGCTAGGACTAGAGGTGCCCGCCACAACGCCCATGAGCTCCAACAATCCACTGCCTCAGCCTCCCAGAGTGTTAGGATTGTAGGCGTGAGACACCACACCCAGCCAAAGTACCCATATCTTATCTGGACAAGGACTAAAATAATATTCACTGAAATGTAAACAGTGGTTCAGAGTGGGAAAATTATAAGTGACTTATTGTTCTCTTCACATTTTCTATATTGTTCCAAATCTCCTACAATGGGCAGGGCAGCTGCATTTTCAAGATATACATATCTCAACCCAGCCTGTGTATAACTTCACTGACATTTAATGCCTTTTACCATCCCATAAAAAGTTAGCACAAGAGTTTAAAAATTCTATGGAAAAAAAACATTAAGGGGACTAGATATGGTGGCTCACACCTATAATCCTAGCACTTGGAGAGGCCAAGACAGGATGATAGCTTGAGGCCAGGAGTTCAACATCAGGCAGGGCAATAGCAAGACCTCATCTCTACAAAAAATTGTTAAGAACTTAGCCAGGTGGTGGTGGCACACCAGCTATTGGGGAGGCTGAAGCAGAAGGATCACTTGTCCAGGAGTTTGAAGCTGTAGTGAGGTATGATGACATCACTGCACCCCACACTGGGCAACAGAGCAAGACCTTATCTCAAAAAAAATAAAATAAAAGTAGAAAATATTCCAGGTGTGTGGTTAATGAACAGCTTAACTGATTAGGTTTCTCAACACTCAGGCTGAGCCTTATGAAGCTCATTTCACAGCCAAATTCCTCTTGATATGTCAAAAACACTATGGGATGTATATTGATCTCGCAGACCAAATCTCTGAGGCTAACCTAGAAGAAAAGCACATACCTTTTCTGAAAATCAAGAAGTCCAAGTCCTTTTTCTACCTTTAGTAGATAACCCTCACTTAGAACAACATACTTTTTTTTTTTTTGAGACACAGTCTCATTTTGACACCTAGGTAAAGTGTCATGGTATCATAGCTCACAGCAACCTCATACTCTTGGCCTCAAGAGATTTTGTCTCAGCCTCCCAAGTATCTGGGAGTACAGGTGGCCGCCACAATGCCAGGCTACCTTTTTTTTTTTTTTTTTGAGACAGTCTCACCATGTCACCCTCGGTAGAGTGCCGGAGTCAGAGGTCACAGCAACCTCCAACTCCTGGGCTTAGGCGATTCTATTGCCTCAGTCTCCGAGTAGCTGGGACTACAGGCACCCGCCACAATGCCTGGCTACTTTTAGAGACAGAATCTCACTCTTTCTCAGGCTGATCTCAAACTCCTAAGCTCAAATAATCAATCCATCCTCCTTGGCCTCCCACCACACCCAGTTAGAACATAGTTATTTTTACCATGAAGTCCAAAAAATCAGATTTAAAGAGGTGATTACAGCTCTGTCTTTCCCCTGTGCCTCCACTTTCCTTCCTTGAAGCTTTGAAGTGTGTACGTGGGAACAGACATGGGGGGGGTGGCCACACCCACAGTTGTAAATACAGGTGTACATTACGTAAGTGCATCCGAGAGCTCTCTCTGAGACAGCAGGGAACAGTGACCCCTCAGTTATACTGGGTACATCACATCCTGAATTCGAAATACTAAGATCTCCACTAAAAAAGGCCAGCTTCTTAGAGAAACTGCTGCTCTGATCCCAGAGCTGTGTGAGGGGAATTGCAAGCTGAATCTGAACATCTTGTTATACAAAGAAAGAAAGGAAGTGTTCAGAAACTGATGGGAACATGTAAAACAGAGAGAAAAGCCACTTTGAATGGGCTCTAACTGTCCAAATCAAGGAGAATTTGAATATAAAAATAAAGAATTGTGGTAAAAGCATACAGCCCTCTGAATGAAACAGGAAATAAATGAGTAAGATGAAAATCTGATGAAGAATGAGAGATTTATAGTTTCAAAGTACTCCCCACCTCCCACACCCACACCCACTCGGCTCCTATAGCTCAATAGCTAAGACACCAGCCATATACACCAGAGTTGGCTGTTTCGAATGCAGCCCCGGCCTGCCAAACAACAATTGGCAACTACAACCAAAAAATAGCCAGGTGTTGTGGTGGGTGCCTGTAGTCCCAGCTACTTGGGTCAGGGCTGAGGCAAAAGAATTACTTAAGCCTAAGAGTTACAGGTTGCTGTGAGCTGTGATGCCACAGCACTCTACCCAGGGCAACATAGTGAGACTCTGTCTCAAAACAAAACAAAACTACTTCCCCTAAAATACTTATTAATTACAAAGGAAAGAAAAGAATGCTTCACAAAGGAATAACCTAAATCTCCTATCTTAACCAGGTGCTCAAAGTGACCATTCCCAGTAATGGGACAAATGAAACCAGGTGGCGTCACTAAGGATGTAATGAGGTAATGAGATGAAAGCAGCCCCACTTCAGTGATGCTCTTGCCAAAGACACATGATGTGAATCTAATCATGAAAAAACATCTGATAACCCAAACTGAGGGCCATTCTACCCAAAACACTAGCCTTTAATACTTAAAACGTTAAGGTCATGAAAGTCAAGGCAAGTCTGAGAAACAGTCGCAAGGAACCAAAAAGACACAACAGCTAGATCTGAGAGACGATACCAGAGAAGGGTGAGGGCTAGGAGACAGGTCTTCTCAAGGAGACCATAAGGATATATCTGCAGGGCCCTCTGCATGGTGACTCAGCTCTTGGGAATTTGTAAACTTAACCTCCTGGAACTTGGAAATTTCCACTTCTATGAAATCCTGTAGTTCTGTGGGGGCTGGAATAGCATCTCCCACTTAATTCAAACTGGCCAATGAGAAAGGTACCTATGGGTTGGAACTTTTTAACTGTCAATAAAAAAGGAAAGACTGAGCCAGTCAAGGAACAGGGCCATTTGGAATTCTTCTAAGCCATAAGCTCCTGGCTGGTGAATTCGGCCCTTCCTCTTATAAATATGGTGTCTGGGTGCTCTTTCTCTCTGTTGGGCCTCATCTTCCTGCAACAAATCCATGCATGATGCTAATTAGATCCTTTGCTGTGACTATACTGGCACAACTGAGGAAACTTGAATAGGGTCAGAATGTAGAAACATCTCTATATTTCCTTCCTGATTTGGAGGGTCAGGTTGTAACACGGGAGAACGCCCTTGATTTTAGAACCTGCACATGAATATGTTCTACAATATAAGGCATCAGGTTAACAATTTACTCTCAAATATTTCAGAAGAAAAATATTCCTTTCTACTGTTTCTTCAACTTTGTTGTTCATCAGTTATTGTTAAACAGTGATTGCGGGCACGTGCAATCGCTCATGCATATAATCCTAGCACTCTGGGATGCCAAGACAGGTGGATTGCTTGAGCTCAGACCAGCCTGAGCAAACAGCAAGACCCTGTCTCACTGAAAATAGAAAATCTAGCAGAGTGTTGTGGCAGTGCCTGTGGTACCAGCTTCTTGGGAGCCTGAAGCAAGACAACTGCTTGAGCCTAGAGTTTGAAGTTAACTATGAGCTAGGACACCAAGGCACTCTACCCACAGTGATACGTACTTTTTAAATAGTTTGTTGTTTTTTTTTTGTAGAGACATAGTCTCACTTTATCGCCCTTGGTAGAGTGCCGTGGCGTCACACAGCTCACAGCAACCTCCAACTCCTAGGCTTAGGTGATTCTTTTGCCTCAGCCTCCCGAGTAGCTGGGACTACAGGTGCCCGCCACAACGCCCGGCTATTTTTCTGTTTTGCAGTTGGGCCAAGGCTGGGTTTGAACCCACCACCTCCGGCATATGGGGCCAGCGCCCCACTTGCTGAGCCACAGGTGCCGCCCTTTAAATAGTTTTTAATTAAAAAAAATTTTTTTATAAATATTTTTTAAAAAGTGAAAAAAAAGAAAGACTCACTGTTTCAGGATCTTCAAGGGATTCATCCAGTTCTGCATAGGTCACAATCGTATACCCTTTGCAGGCTCTCCACAACATTTTTTCAAATGCTTCAACTTTTCCTTGGTTAATTAAGCCAGACACAAATCTATGAAATAATAAAGCCAACTAGTAGTCAACTGAAAGCCATGAATGTTATCAAATTGCATTAAAACAATGAAGAAGGCTGACTCAGCACCTGTAGCTCAGCAGCTAGGGTGCCAGTCATACACACCCAGGCTGGCAGGTTCGAACTTGGCCTGGGCCTGCCAAACAACAGTAACAATTACAAAAAAAAAAAAAAAAAAAAGGCTCAGCACCTGTGGCTCAAGCGGCTAAGGCGCCAGCCACGTACACCTGAGTTGGTGGGTTCAAATCCAGCCCAAGCCCGCCAAACAACGACGGCTGCAACCAAAAAATGGACTGGTGTTATGGCGGGTGCCTGTAGTCCTAGCTACTTGGGAGGTGGAGGCAGAAGAATCACTTGAGCCCAGGAGTTGCAGGTTGCTGTGAGCTGTGATGCCATGGCACTCTACCCAGGGTGACAGCTTGAGACTCTGTCTCAAAAAAAAAAAAAAATAGCCAGGCGTCATGGCGGGCACCTGTAGTCCCAGCTATTTGGGAGGCTGAGGCCAGAGAATCGCTTAAGCCCAAGAGTTGGAGGTTGCTGTGAGCTATGACACTACAGCACTCTGCCAAGGACAACAAAGTTAAGACTCTGTCTCAAAAAAAAAGAATAATAAAAGAATGATGAAAGACTTCCACTGCTGGCAAAATGGTGAAAATGGAAAAGCTTCCAACTGCAAAATGTCTCAGATGCTGGATAATTTTATAATTTTTTTATTTTAATTTTCACATGTCACAGCTTTATTTTCAGCCATTTAGAAACAAAAAAATTATTCTTTACTCCTGAGATATACAAAAGCAGGTGGCAGGTCACAGGCAGTAGCTTGCATCATTAATATTTTATCAATATAATTAATTTTTTAAAAGTAGCCAATTTCATAAATCTCAAAAAGAATAAAAACAACCAAAGACTCTCTAAATAAAATATTGTCTCTCGGTAAAAATGTTTTTTTGAGACAGAGTCTCAAGCTGTCGCCCTGGGTAGAATGCCGTGGCATCACAGCTCACAGCAACCTCCAACTCTTGGGCTTAAGCGATTGTCTTGCCTCAGCCTCCCAAGCAGCTGGGACTACAGGTGCCCACCACAATGCCCAGCTATTTTTTTCTTGTTTTTGCAGTTGTCATTGTTATCTTAACTGGCCCAGGCTGGGTTCGAACCCATCAGCCTCGGTGTATCTGGCCGGCACCCTACCCATTGAGCTACAGGCGTCACCAGGGTAAAATATTTTTGAAACATCCTTTTAAATGATGTGCTGATAGTAAACAGAAATTATTAGAACCCAAAAAGAAAACAGAACCTCATAGTTCTCCTGATTATTATTATACTGACTCTGTCTCCAAGGGCTAGAGTTTAACAGCATGGGAAATAGGAGACAGGCACTGGGTCCAGAGTCGATGGCCAACTAGAACTGAATCCCCCCGCAAATGGGGACTACTTCATGCCCAAAGGGCTATACTTTCTTCACTGAATGGGTGGACCAGAAATAATCCAAAGGAGCCCATAAGTAAATAATTTATTTCTGTTTTGGTTCTAGATGAACAAAGAAGTCTTCCCTAAGAATTTAAACTGCAGGTTAAAATTCACTCAGGTTTATGGCTTAAATTAACATTATTTGCATAGTCAAAAAAACAACAACACAACAGAAAAAAATCCCACGCTGAAAAACAAATGATTCCAGATTGCTAGAGCATTTCCAGGTACCTAACAAATGTAAAAACAAATTCTCTCTGGAAGAATAATCCTAAAACCAAACATCACTGAATTCCTACAGGTAACAGACTAAAGAATATAAGTTCATACTGATAAAAAAAAAAAATCACAAATCACAAAAGGAAACAACTTACCATTAGTTTAAGTAAGCAGAAAGAATAAACACAGAAGGAGACCCTTAAAACATAATTAATAAAAAAAAGTAGCCAATTCAGTTTAACTCCTATGTTTCCATCAGACAAGACTTGATGCTTCAATGACCAATTATTTTAGGCTTATAAGAGTGATGCTGAATGACATAAATGTTGTTTCTTTCCAAAGCCCTATACCAAAAAAAGGAATTTCCATTGTATTTAGTTTAAAAGTCAATATAGCTGAGTAATTCAGCTCAAAAAGAACAGGAGCACAGTATTTTCTGAAACAAATATTCTCTTTCTTTCATTCGATCATGGGCTTTAAGACAGTCCCCATTCATTCACTCTGCAGAAGGGCAGTGTGAAGTGTGACACTCAGTCCTGGTCACCTACCCCAATTTTGCCCCCAGCCTCTGCATACAGCTGTAGTCCAACAAAGACTCATTCTCTAAGGGAGGGAATTCTTCGTAAGTGGGTTCAAACTAGAAAGAGAAACATATAAAAACCAGTGTGTCTTATAAAAAGTGACACTTTATTTCTCATGTCATATTTCCAAACAAGTTTATAGAACACCATATCTAACTATGTAGATTTGGGTGCAAAAGCCCCCAGGTAACATAGACATATAACTCAGCTCTAATAAATAAAAAGATAATTTCCACATCTAATACCTGTAAGCCACATAAGGACATCTACATAAAAGAATTATAATTTGAGTCATCACCTTCATCCAAGGTAGAATAACTTAATCAGAGGTCAACTACTATATCAAGTGGAACTGTTTTCAAAAGGAATCTAATTCTTCCCACTAAGCCCAGTAAAGGACAACTTCACAGACTATTCTTTATTATTATATAGATTATTTTATTTCCTTTATTCAGCAATTTGCAAAGAACAAATTTTAGAGTTCAATTGCCACTGTTCAATTTTTCTCTTGATCATAAAAAGTTTTTCAATTGTAAACTAAAGTATTTTACAAATATTTAGTGTTGTTACTAAAACCAAACAATACAAGAAAGGGCTCTTCAAACTTTAAAATAAACCCAAGGTCTAAATTTATCTCTTAAAAGAAGCAACATATTTATATGAATTAATAACAAAATCCACAGGCTGAAGAGAATGAGACTTCTGTAAAAGAAGTTATTGCCTCACGAGTTGTGCGATACCTCAACGTTACGTTTCACGAAGGTTTTTGTCACTCTCAACATGTGAGTGTACTCAATCAGCTCCAGTAAGTTCTTCCTCAGTTTCTCCTTGTTCTTAGTGACTTCTCTCAATTCAACCTCAAGTTTCTGCAACTGCTCCTAAAACAAAATAGCAATTAGTTAAGAGTATGAATTAGTTTCAAGGGTGATTCTAATAACCTTTTTAGAGTCACTAAGACCAGTAGAGGTTTTAAAAAGCCAGAATTTATGTTAGTTTGGCAGGGGTACAAAAACATGCAAAGATTTGAATGGTCCATCATTTATTTTTTCATATTAATTCAGGTAATTTCTCGGACATTCACAACATATATGATATAACATCCCAGAGGCTCTGATGACTCTCAGGACCAGAAGACTGGCCCTCTCCTCTAATTGCAGGTCCTGTCATTTCTTTAGTTTTCCCTTTGTCTGCTTATCCATTATCATACATCAAAGGATCTTCTTCTTCAAGTCTACATTTCCTTTCATTTGCAACACAGAAAATGTTTAGATGATCTTTTCAAACACATTTTCCTGCTCTCTGGCTAAAGTGTCTATATACTCCCACTTCTACAATTCCTTTTTTTTGAGCATAAAAATTGTTGAGAACAAATGTTCTTTAATAATTAGTTAATGCTAAACATCCTTAACGGTTCTTAAATATTAAAACAATAGAAGCAGAAATCTGTAAAACATAAAGTAAATGAGAACTTGTATCTGTGGCTCAGTGGGGAGGGCGCCGGCCCCATGTGCTGGAGGTGGCGGGTTCAAACCCAGCCCCAGCCAAAAACTGCAAAAAATAAATAAATAAATAAATAAATAAATAAATAAATAAATAAATAAAATTGGTTGACCTTTAAAAAGAAAAAGAAAAACCTGAAATCTGAAAAAAAAAAAAAAAGAGAGAGAACTTATATTCAAACAAATTATTTAACATACTATTAATACATTGGTACTTCTGCCGTCCCTATAAAGGCTATAAAGAGTAATCACTATGTTAACATCATTGCTGACCAACCAAACAGGCCAGATCAGATGACTGCTTTCTACTACCCGTCTGACTACCATTCTCTCTGGAGTCTACTCAAACATCAAATGTAAATGACTTCCTCCCAGATAAACAAACAGAGCAGTCAGCAATGGAAAAGGCCTCAGTTACACACAATAATTGTTTTAGAAGAGTTATAAAGGGCTCCAGCCTATTTCCCTAGTTCATTTTATGATGAACTATAAAATTATCAGATTAAAGCCTCAATGGGTAATTCACGGGCCAGGGGAGGCGGGGTTTGAAGGACTGCTAATAAACAACACAAGCCAGTATTCTCACAGAGGGAAGGCTGTAATTCCTAATGCACAAGCCAGTGAACTCAGGGTGAAAGAATCCTGTTTGCTGCCCACCTAAAACAACCTATCAACTTCATACTACCTTCTGCAAATCAGAGAGGTTAGGGTGAATCAGGGAGGGCTGAGAAGGCACAGGATTTAAAGCCTCAATTATTTGTAGGAGAGGTATTCTAAGGAACGAGTAATCCCAAATGAACTTTCTGCAACATTAAAAGCCTATGTCCCAGATTTGATGGCCAAATTCTCCTCAGCCTCTATCTACCACCACCTAGAAAGGAAGCACATGTCTTAACGTTGAAAAAGAAAACTGAATTATCATTACAATTCATCACAGATAATCTATTACTGACAGTTTTTTTTTGGTTTCTTTTTTTTTTTTTTTTTTTTTTTTTTGCAGCTTTTGGCCGGGGCTGGGTTTGAACCCACCACCTCTGGCATATGGGGCTAGCGCCCTACTCCTTTGAGCCATAAGCACCACCCTATTACTGACAGTTTTAACCATAATTCTATTCTTTAATTTTTTTTTTTTGAGACATACTCTCACTTTGTTGCCCTCAGCAGAGTGCTGTGGCATCACAGCTCACAGCAAGCTCCAACTCTTAAGCTCAAGCCATTCTCTTGCCTCAGCCTCCCAAGTAGCTGGGCCTATAGGTGCCCACCACAATGCCCAGCTATTTTTAGAAATGAGGTCTCACTCTGGCTCAGGCTAGTCTTGAACCTGTGAGCTTAGGCAATCCACCTACTTTGGCCTCCCAGAGCACTGGGATTACAGGCATGAGCCACCTCGCTGGGCCTAGTCTTTAATTTTTTTCCATGGTTTTGAGAAGGGAGAAAAGCATTGACAACATAAAATTAATAATCAGCCCCTGAGATCAATAGCTTAAAACAGCTTTTTCAGAAGCAAGTTACCTGCATTTCCAGAACCTGTTTAAGAGGGGGTGCAGGAGGACTGGGCTCTCCCTCTGGAAGGGGAATATCAGCTCTATTGATTTCCTGCACCAAATAAACTGTGAAAATAAAATAAAAGTTAAACTCATTAGATAAAAAATACTTACTACAATACATTTCAGTCAAAACATTTTAAATCCCTACCTTTCCTACGCTATCTAAAAAAATCAATGTGCATTTTTGCACTTTTTTTTTTTTTTTTTTTAGAGACAGAGTCTCACTTTATCGCCCTGGGTAGAGTGCCGTGGCGTCACACTGCTCACAGCAACCTCCAGCTCTTGGGCTTCAGCGATTCTCTTGCCTCAGCCTCCCTAGTAGCTGGGACTGCAGTTCGGCCGACGCCGG